>VUQR01036164.1:79621-95703 GCA_015108515.1 Hemichromis elongatus
TTCTCTCTCTTTTTTTTTCCTCTTTTTTTCTTTTTCTCTTTTTTTTTTTTTTTTTTAAATAATTGTTGTCCATACAGACAATATTGATTTGTAAATGATTAACTAACAAACAATCTTATCAACACAAAGTATTTTATTTGGAGCACAGTTCTACAAGAAAGATAAGTTACTGAAAAAGTGCTTGTGCTTAAAGTGCTTTGGCAATGTTAAACTTAATCATCATCTCGGCCTCCTGACGACCTGTTTGCTCCTGCCTGCCGCTGAGAGGCAGTGAGGAGAGGGGACACTTGGGCAGTGCATTTATGGAGACATATAATGTGTTTTCTGGGTACACTGTGCTTTTTCAGCGTTCAGAGGTTGATGGCTCCGTGTCAGAGCACTGGCTATAAATTTCAGACAGATCAGGCTTAACTTAACAAAAAAATGTATCAATCGTTCTTTTCATCTTTTCTCATTACCCACAGCTAAGAAGGTTAAAATATCAATACTACAGTCTAAATATCAGAAGAGCAAATCAATATGCTTTCAGATGTGTGGCTACATGAAGACAGTTAACGACCTTTGTCTGGAATCTGGCCGAGGCTACTCACTAGGGCTGGGTATCATCACTGATTTCTGATTCCCTGACTTTCTCCGATTGGTTTAAACTACAATATGGGCACAATGTGTTTCTGTTGTTGACCATAAGGAGACTTTCAGAGTTGTGGAGACGATTTTTTTTTTTTTGTACTGAACGGCTGGTCGCAGCGGTGTGACCTACAATTTTTTATTTTATTTTTTTTTTTTTAGACACACCATTGAGAAATTTGGTTGCAAATGCAACCAAATTGGTCGCATATGCAACCAAACTGGTCGCACTCTAGAGCCCTGTAAAAGGAGTGTTAATCTGTCTTTGTAGAGTTGGCTTGTAAACACTCTGCCATTACCGCATCAATCATTACGACACAGTTGCTGTTGATTTATTTCAGACCTAAGCTCCCATCAGGTCTAAGGATTTGAGAGTGTTGTATTTTTAAGACAAGCTACAACCATTAGGCTAGCTAATATATGCAATTAGCCTGCTGTTATTAAGTGTCATAAAAGATAAAATTACTGAAAAGAAGAAAAAAAAATCCCCAAACATTAATATGTTATGCCTTCAATTGTTCAGATGACATCAGCCTTCTTATATTCAATAATTACCACATACTCACTAATTAGGAATCCTCATTAACAGCCTTAACACTTATTCTAGTTTTAGTCCTCAGAAAGTTTCGTCTCGGTTTTTTTAAGACTTAAAAATGTTTAGATGATTGTTGTGAATACAAAACAATGATAAAGAACTGAAATCAATAAATTTAAAATAAAGGAGATAAAAGGATAAAAGGAGAGGAAGGTTAGAATGAAAAAAATGACAAGAATGTAAAAGTGTAAGAGACAAGAGAACACTGGATGGTTCCAAATGAAATGGAGATATAGGTTAAAAACAGCAGGAAAACAGCAGCCTGAAGCCATGGAGTGGAGAATGATCCATGCAGTGTAATCATCACTCATGATGAAACTTACTCAGCCTGCCTCTAGTGTCAGACCTACAGCGATGGGGTTCTACTCATCTGTGGCACAGGTGCCTCGCACATCTCCTTTCTGACGCATCTAATGTGAAATTTAGGAGCAAAAGTGTTAAATCGCGAATCGTGTCCTCCTCAACAGCCCGGTCAAAACATTATTTCAAACTATTACCACAAAACATTTCTAAATACGAAGACAATTGTATGTAATTTAAACTCTAATAATTACCCCGAGACAAGGGCAGTTATTCCAGACTGAATTCTGTTTGAATTAATTACCTCCTCAAGCTCTTTTTGAGTCTCTTCTTCCATCCGCCTGATGTCCTCCATGGTCAAACCCACCCATTTGTCAATCCAACAGAACAACTGGCGGTGGAAGTTGGTGAAAATACGCTTTTCTTGCTGTGGAAATCAGAAATTTTTTTTTTTTAAAAAGGACTAATTTAAGGGATTTACAGTGGTTAAAATAAAGACTGATTTTCCAAAATATAAGAGTGCTTTAGTGACCAACAAGCAAGAAAGACTTGGGTAGCAGAGTATTGTTTCCTGTATGTATCACATTGCACCTGTGTCAAACACAAGCCACACTCATCTCTAGCATGCAAAGACAGGACATAAATTGTAAATAACAACAATAAAAACACTAAAAGGTAAATGCTTTTTTAATAGAAAAAATAAAGTAGTGCACCTCAGTGACCCTAAATGCTTACAAAGACTTTATTAGACTTCTCTCATCTGATGAGAGAGGAGAGCATACGTTACCCTGTGGATGAAATTTTCCACTTTGGTCTGCAGACCCCACCATTTGAACTTGACAGTGACCAGTTTGTATGCACACATGTACGGGCAATCTGCCTTCAGCTCACTCTGCAAAGAGCAAAGTATTGATAAATAAACATAGGATTAAGAAAGTCAAGGGTGAACATGAGCAAGATTCTGTGTCCATGTCTGTTACCTTCCATTCAGGGCCCAGAGGTCCTCTGTCTGTTTTGGCCGAGTGAAAAAGCGCAGGGTCTTCCTCTGGCTTATAGTCCTGAAGGAGAGCCAAAGATAAAAAAATCTTTAAATGTTGCAGAACATCAACTTGTCTGCTGGAGGAGCGCAAAGAAGTCAGTCAGTAACTTCCCTCGTCATTTTATAATTGTCAGCACTGGTTCAAGATCCCAACACGAGACTTTCAAGACTGCTGATGATACACAGACTAGAGCCCAATGATTTTTCAGACAATGTGATATTTGGCGATATAAAATCTGATATTCCCGAAATTACTTCTTTACTCTCTAACCAACTTTGCTAGCTGGTTGTCCTGTTTGTTGTGTTCCAAATGTGTTGTCAACAAAGAAGTTGCAGAGTCCCCGCTAGTGGACAAACTACGGAATATCAACACTCAGTATTAAATGGTGGTGTTCCCATCTCTTTTTTACAGTTTTAATTTTCACATGGTGAGCATAAATGCAGACACAAATATATCTGTGAAATTGCCAAAACAGGCCGCTATATCACCCTGCCAATATATTGACACTGTCGAAGAGTAACAATCTCTCTCCGTTACATGCCCTAAATCTTGCTCTCTCAGTCACACTGAATCCAGCCTACCCTTTCAGCAGAGTTCAGGATGGCCTGTAACACTGAAGAGGAGCAAGAATGTATATCTGTTACATGCCCTAAATCCTGAGCTCAAGGTTTACTGTGCTGTTTTAATCCATCAGCTTTGTTGGGAAAGTGTGGTGTATAGCTGGAGCAGATGGACGTTTAGATTAAGCCTTGACCTCCACAGTGATCCACTTAAGTCATTACTGTACAGGAGTCAGTATAAGAAACACTGGGACAATCGAGACCCACTTGAATGACAATGCCTTAATGCCACCTGCTGTGATAGCAGTAATAGGAATTTTAACAGGAACATTTTACATTCACACCTCTTTTTGAGAAAGGCTCTGTGATGCACTACAGAGTTACTTACTGCCTTAATGACTTTGGTCAAATTTAACTGCTGACATCCCTTATTCAAGCCCCAAGTGTCAAAGCTGATGGAGGCTACCATCTGAACAACAGTGACATTCACAGCAAATAGTTATGACACAAAAGACATTTGGTCAGAGAGCAAGCAGGGTGACAAATACTCACAAGGATGTGTGATTATAAATTCTCAATCAAAAGGGATCTTCTGTAATTACCCTATGCAAATTTATACTGACACTGCCACCACCAGGGGGTCTATTTAACCAGTGCAATGGATGAAATGTTTTCAGATGTGTAAAGGGAGATTTATAGTGGAGTAGAAAGGGCACGTTCACTGTCCCTTTACTCCACTGACTGCTCGTCTGCCTGTGGTGAGCTCTGTTGTCAGATGGAAGCAGTGTACAAATCTTGCTCGTGTTGTTGATCCATAAGCCAGTCGCAAAGGAGATCAAAGCTTTAGCATACAAAAAGGTGAAGTAAAAAACAAGTGTTAAAAACAACGAAAAGTTTCACTGCAACCTCTGTCCTTGCTTTTCATGCTTTATTTTTTGAAGGTTTTTTCCTCCAGTTCTCCCGTTCCCAGTGAACAATCACTCCCTGCTCTATTCCGGTCCACTTGTCAACCAATCAAAATTCGTCCGTCGCATGTGTCATCTGCTTCTAGAAAAGCGCAGTCAGGATCTTGGAGCCCCTGTCTCCAACCGAAATGTGTACGCAGATGAACACATTTGCACGACTCCAACTAACCACAGGAAGATTTACAATTAGAGAAAATATTCATATTAAAACACTTCACTAAATTCCAAAGTGAAAATCTGTAGCATATTAATAAATTCCTCACTGTATTTTCTTTGAGTCACTTCTTCACGTCTTCACTTTCTGTGTTTTAAAAAGGGCTATAAAAAATTGTATTACTATTGTTATTATTCAAGTTTATAAAAATATAATGGCAAAATACAACAATCCTGTAAGTAAGGAAATGCTGCACAAAATCATTTATCTGGTGAGCTGATCATCACAACACACAGAGAGCATGTGATAATCAAATGAATGTTACCGTGGTGACCCAGCCAGGTAAAAAGAGAACCACCTTTGTGGCACTAAAAATGTTGATATCTGGTTAACACACTTATCTGTCTTCATAGTACAGCCCTCAGGTAATATACTTCTGTTTGTGCGCTTGGTGATCCTTAAATTTGATTTTGTTGTAGACATAGATGTCACGCTGGCTAATAAACTTATTTTTGTAGTAGTGGTGCAACGGATCACGGTTGATCCGTAATCCGAACCGATCCCACTCCATGGTTCGGCACACACGTGATCCGAAGATTCGAAAAAGAAGAAGAAAAAAAAAAGTATGTTTATGGTGCGTGTGGTCAGTCTGTCAAGCGATAGCTATGGCCAGCGCTAGTGGTCCAAGTGGAGAAGCAGAGGAGTTTGCGGTATTTAAGCAGCCCTTTGCTGCCCATTCTGACCGTGCTAAAGCTGTTATAAAAGCTATTGCGACATTTAGCTATAGACGGGAGGCCTTATTCAGTTGTGCAAAACAAGGAGTTTAAACTATGATGAACATGCTTGAGCCACGCTATGATATCCCGTTGCGCGTCCACTTCAATGACAAGATCGCTCCAAGCATGTATGATCAGGAAACATTTAAAGTTATGGCTGAGCTGTCCCAGGCATCTTCTGTTGCCCTAACTACAAATGGGTGGAGCTCCAGGGCAACAGGAAGCTAAGTGACCGTGACCGCTCATTATATCACAGGAGTGGTAGATACAAAGCCCTGGACTGCCCTATATTGCACCTTAATTTGTTTTTATATAATTGCATGGAATGAGTCTTGAGTTGAATGTTTTTTAATAGGCAAAAAAAACTTAAATAAGTAAATGGCATGTTAAGAAAGGTTTTTTCTTTTTCTGCTGATCCGAAAATTGATCCGATCCGTGACTTAAAACCAAGATCCAATCCGAACCATGAGATTTTTGATCCGTTGCACCACAAATTTGTAGTGAAGTGAAACTGAGTATTGATGGACACCTAATGGATCTAGTCTTCTGTGATGGATCCCTTTCAACTTTACTTTGAAAGCGATCAGCATTCAAACTATGCAGAGTCTATCACTCTGTTGCCTTCTCTTGAAGGTCCACACATGAAGCATCTCAATAACGCCGGTGTAGGCTCAATTCCCATAGTCCTACTCTCTGTGAAGGTGGAGAGCAAATGGAAACTGACGTGGAAAAAAACAGCCATACGGCTGAAAACAGATTAATTCAAAACTCTGACTTCAGCATCTTGCCCAAAGATACTTTGACATGTAGTCTAGAAATGTTTCAAGCAAAAATACTGTCCCGTATTCAGGTCTATTAAACATTTTTTTTAAATTTTTTTTTACTTCTTAAGGTGTGGCTTATAGGAGGTCTTAATTAAACATCATCCATATCGAGACTCACCCCTGGGGCCACTTCTTCTTTGTTTGCAATATCTATGGGTACGACTTCCACAGTCCTCCACGTCTGTTCGTCCAGTTCATGGACCTGCATAAAGAAAACAAAGTTGAGACACTTCAGCGCAAAACAAGGACAAAAAGAGGCATTTGTTTTTCATTCAAATTTGTTGAGTATAAATCAAATCACATGCAAATTCAGAACTGCCGGGTGAACTCTAACTTGGACCCTTCTATCATGCAAGTATATTATAGAAAGATGCATCAACATAAGGCTGCCCGGCCTGTGTTTTGTGGCTTTTAAATAGAAGCCTGTATCCCAATGTAAAAACATAAAAATTATGGACATTTCTCATGTGTCTAAACATTTACTTCAACCTGCACTACCCAGCATTTCTCTATATTTTATAGATTTTTCCTTCCCCCCTCTCATTTGACAGATATTCAATGCACTGCTGGGATACACCCAGCATTCCTTTTCACTTACATTTTCTACTGTTCCCATGTCAGGTTTATGCCAGGTCTCGATCTTAATCATGAAGTCATCCTTCATGTACTCATTCTGAAAAGCAAGAGGAAAATAACATTCTTTATATGTTGAAGTGAAGCAATGATTGAAGTCAGGTAGCTCCCCTACACTGACAGATACAGCTGATCTTGGCTGGTACCAACAACACTATGAATGGAAGGTTGTGAGATGTTAAACCTGCAGCTAAATCCAATTAACCAATCAGACTAAAGCAACACTGGTGATGCTGTACCACTCAGCTCTGGTCTATTTTTAATATTAGTAACACTAGTTAATCTAAACGATAATCTAAAGCAATATTGGGCCCTGAACTTTAAACATTAAAAAGGAGAAAGAAAAAAATATCAAGGAACAGAGAATGGATCAAATATTTGTGGCACACGTTGATGAGCGCCTGTTGCATACATAAAGTAATATTTGTTTATTTATTTATGCAATGCTTGGCCCTATGCAAACTGGCCTTATACAAAATAAAGAAATATATCAAAGAAAATTGTAGACTATGTTTTATGTTAATGGATTTGAGGCACATAGTGGAAGATGTCACATCAAACTCAACTTTGTGGAAGTCTCCTGGCATAAAACGAACTATGATCATCTAACTTGGTGTTAGACCTCCTCCCCTCATAAAGGACATGGGATAGCTAATGGGTGGATTTTCAGGTGGGACTAGGCCTATCAAAAAAAAAAAAAAAATCCAAAAATCCCAGAAAGAGGTAGCAAGTAACTCACCGTCACAACTGCAGAGTAAAAAGAAAAGAGAAAAAAAAAAGAGCGTCAGTATCAAATAATTAACAAAAAACTGTACATTTTTAGTATTATTTGAACAACTTTGTACAAGTACATTTATAAAATGCCTTTTTCTGCAGTGGCTAAGTGCACTATCAAAACTATTAGATAATAACAATTCTAAATTTCTTCTGTGCAAACAATTTATTTGCCAAGTATTCTGTAGCGAATAATAGAGGAATACGGATCTCTCTATGGATCTCTCTAATTTCAATGTCTCAGACTGCAGCTGGTAGGCCCTCTTCTTCAGCCTCGATGAGTTTGTCATAGCAGTGCATGAATCAGCCTTCCACCAGCTTAAGTTCTGGTTAGAGTGATTCTCCCACTTGCAGTGGATCTCCCCATAATTGTATCATTAATGCTATTAAAATAACACAAGCACACTAATCACAGGACACAAGTATGAATTGACTTCTTCTGTGTGTACTTACTAGTGCGACAGTATGGGTAGGCATTCCAAGCCTTTTCGTGAAAAACTAATGCTCCTTCTGGTGCAATCATCTTCACGTAACCCGGGACTTTACTGTTATAAAAGAGAAAATTAGACAAACATTATACTTTCCAACTTGTGTCTTTCAAAAGCCATAAAACACAGAAATGGGGAGCACACTGTACTCTTGCTAGATCAAGAACTAAGGTATTGCCTAGTTCTGATGAGTGTAACTCATGGTTTTGAAACTACAATTTACAAATGAAAATAAAAGAAGGGGAAAAAAGCAGTCCCCCAAATGTGTCACATGCAGTTTGAAAGTAATTAACACTTAGACACTTAGTCTTAATAGTGATAAAAAAATTAAAAAAAATTTTAAGTTACAACTTTTTGACCATATCTCAGGTTTTTCACACCCTTGTTAAACAACTGTTCGAGGGTTAACAGTGGGTTTTAGGTTTTAAAATTAGAAATAGGACAGGGGTAGGGTTAGGGTTGGTTTGGCACCTCTACACTTAGTGTAAAGCAGGCAGCAGTTAAACTGGATGAAACCAGGAACAGAGAAGAACTTTGCATATACAGAGTCTGTCAATCAAACAAATCATCCTTATTGAGTGTTTAAGTCAAAGCTCCCTTTAGAAATGAGGTCAGACTAATATTCTCTTATAGAAGACCCCATATTTTTTCCTCTTCATTCATCTTCAAAAGAAAATTAATTTCAAAGCCTTGCCTTTTTAGATGATATATTTTATGTGTGTACTGTCCCTTCTCTCCATCCTTTTCATAGGGTTCATTCTTCAGCACTTCAATGCCTTCTCCTCCTCCTGTCTCATTTTTGCTGGCCTCAGCCACAGAGTACAGTTGCCCTACTTGATACTGCAAGAAATGAGAACACAAAGAGAAGACAGAGTGGAAGTCAGCTTTGACTACAGTGAAAAATCCTTAGATTAACTGGAAGGATTGGGAAAGGCTTTGTGGATCCTTGAAGCCTAAGCAGGTGCGTAAGTGCAAAGATAGGGTATCACTAATAGCAACTAGAAACAACACAGGAAGTAATTTTCTGCGCATTGTGCATTAAAAAAGGTATGTTGGGCTGCACGTTCGTTTAAGAGTCTAGCCGCATTTTAAACAGCAGTTCAGTCACTGAGTTGTACGCCCAAATTAAGACTTTAAACACTTTTTTTTACAAGCCCATCAATAACATCCTTATATTTGTACATTTTATATATTTTTTTACACTTTGACCCTTTATTTAGACATGAATTCCTAATGAAGTCCTGCATCCTGATATTAATGGTTATTTGACACAAAATGAGCAGTAGCGAACTAATAAAAAAAGACCCAAATAGACTTAAATAGAAAATCTTTCACTGTGTTGAGAAAAAACACACCAAAATAATTATTTCTTGTAGAATGCCAATAATAACCCAGTAATAACCTCCACTATTAGTGAAGTTTACTACAAGGGCTAATGCATTTTATTACCGGAAATCACAAAGGGCCTGAGCTTAAAAGAAAGACTAAACAGTAGTCTATTTTTGAGATTACACACACACACAAAAAACGAGCATAAAAACATGATTGCTGTTAAGACAACAGCCAGAATGCAGTTGAAAATGTTGAACCTACGCCCCAGTGTAGCTCTGCTCTCTGCAACACACAGCCTGTCCCAGTAATATCAGTCATCTTTAACAAAGGCCTTTTTGTCTTAATATGAGGTTCAGACTAAAGCCAGCATGGATGAACATTTTCTATGTAGGACAAACACAACACTCTATTTTATCAAAACATAAAAATAACACAATAACACATTTAAATAATATGCTCATATATATTTTAAGAGAACATGTAGACAATAATACTCACCTCTTCCACAGAGACTGGCAACACTACACGGCTATTGAGATACAAGGAGGATATAATAGGAAAAGAAGAGAGATACAAATGGGTTAAAGACATTAAAAATATTATTAAAACTATATTTTTAAAATAGAACCAAGCTGATCAAATGTTAAAGATTTAGCAATGTTATAGATGGCCACAAGGAGACTGCTGTGAATGCCTATAAATCTTTATGAAATGATTAAACAATAGTTCGTAATATTTAGCTTCTTTAAAAACATTTTTTGCTATGAATGTTTACCAGTCTGAATATTAGAACGTCAGTGAGTAACTGAATATAGTATATAGCTGTAGCTGAACTACAGTTATTAAGTAGCAATAGTTCTCTGATAAAATTGTAAGCGAGCACTTGATAAGAGTGTGAAGAAGGAACGTTGTTTTTGAAGAAGCAGGTCATCTGCTGCCAGAGCTTCAGAGGTGAGGGGAAACAGATGCACAAATGGTCCAAATTTCAAAATCCTACATCGCCTTGTTCACATTTATAAGATTTTCAGGAAACGTGACAGAAAACTTGACTCTCAGTGACCTTAAGGTTGAGGTTATTGAGATTTGAACTCATGCAGGGTTTTTAGTGGATACACCTATGGTATCAGTTTAAAACTGCTGCGGTCAATTAGTTCTCAAGTTATTGCTTTAACAAACTTGGGTGTCTGCATTGCCTGCTTGCCCAGCAGGGTGAAGACGATACGCCATCAGTGATTGGGGTTAAAAGTGCACCACAGAAAAACAATGATCAGGATAAAACACAAACTATTTTTAATGACCCAATTTGGTTTCAAGTTACAAGCTGTCACTAGGTGAAATCAATTGTGAAGTAGGCATAAAAAAAAATCATCTAATATTTAATGACTTTTCCTATTGAGTTTTTTTTGGGCTGGCGGTATGTGGGACCTAGAACCAATAGAGATGTCATTTTAACCCCATAGAAATTAATATAAAACAACAATGGCAGGATGCCAAGTTGCCTAGAAACGTGTACTAATCCAAGAAACAAGAACTGGGTGCACAAGTTTGAATTTATTTTGCATTTTCCACCCAGGATCAAAGAATACATATGGGCTCAAGTGCATACACACCCCCCCACACTAATACAAGGTGCAAATTGCACCATCACCAACTGCTTTTGGCAGCCATTAACAAGTTTCTGGATGGATATCTGGGCACCCTCAGAAATGGTTTAAATTAGGTGTAGTCCACAAGTTAGGCATGAGGTTGGAGCTTGGACAGTCCATTCCAGAAACCTAATGGGCCATTTCTAAACAACCCGTTTCCAGAATCATCAGTTTAAATAACTGTACATGAGTACAAGTTATTCGTAACCACTTTTCCAAATTGTTTAATTTAAATTAAAACTCTATTTTACAAATAAGAGTGATCAAATATTGAGCCAGTTTTATGCTAGAAGCTTGTTAACGCCTACCAAAAGTATCTTTCAAGGAGCAATTGGCTGAGGGAAATTAACTAAAATATTGAATGTATTAGTAAAAACCCAAAATAATTTTAAACTTCTGCAACCAGTGAATGTTTTTTAAAGCCAATAAATATACATTCTGTACAATCATTTCATCTTAGATAGAGCAGTTGTAAGAAATCATTAAAAACCCCAAATTACCATCACATTATACTGTTTATCTATTAAGCTGTTGGTTGTATACCTTGTTTATTAAATATATTTGTACTTGTAAATATATTTTACATTCATTAGCTAAATCATTTTTAAAACTAATGTATTCCCCCCTAAAATTTAAACTTAAATAGTTACTTTTTAAAATCTAGATTTGACAAACCTGCTGGTTCAAGACGATTTCGTTGTAGTAGTTCTGGTGTTAACTTTAAACATATTAAAGTAAAAGCTACTAGACCTGAACTATTATATGCATATTGCAGCTTAATTAAAAAATGAAGGAAATCCCCAAACAGACAGTAACAAGTTCTTTCTTGCTTGGTTCTTCATGTCCTCATTCATAAAAAATGCTCTTAGACTGGCAGATTGAGCACCCCACCCTTTACCTAAACATACACTGATTGATCAAGCCTGGCATTAAAAAATCCAAGAATATGCAATCTCACACCATTTAGTGTCAAAATCTAAAGTATAAACAGCAAGAAAGCAAATATTGAATGTGTTTCTAGCTAAGAGAATGCAGGGTAGGAGTAAGTACTCAGTGTACTGTATATAAACACTACTGTGTGCTACATAATATTGTACTTCAGAATATCTACATAATATACATATTACATGCAATTAACAAAAGCAAAAAAAATGGTGTCACTGGCAATAATTGAAGGCGACTTATTTGATAATTTTCACTTGGTTTTTGTCAGTACATCAATAATCAGTACATTACATCATATATTAACATCTTCAGCATTTAGTGTCAAAGAACAATTATAACCCCAAACTGTATTTACATTTACTAATACTCACTATGTGGAAAAAATAATGGCAGTGAAGGGGTCTACACTGAAAATGACTTTCTTGGGTTAAAAAGGCCAAACAATTTGGCACAGGCAGACTGTCAGGTGTCTGTTGTCTTGGTAGCTAAAAGTGGCTTGTGTAAGGCATATTTGAATTTCAGACATCACAGACAAATGCAGTCCAAGTACTCTGATGCTCAGAGACTACCTTTATTAAAGTTTGAATTATAAGCAGCTTTATTTGTTTCTCTTGCAACAACAAATAGCACTGTAAATTTAAAGCTAAAAATATTGAGTAAATTCATTGATTACTTAAAGAATGAATTACTAATATCTAGTTAAACAGTCACAGAGAATCCCACAAAATGTCAGGATTCTTAAATGTAATAATATGACTAAAAAAAAATCAATTACTACATAGGTACAACAGGCATCTTTTCATCCCAAGCCAAGTGGATATTCATTTTACCATTTTCCCCACATTCTGAAAACTCTGTATTCATATGCACATGGCCAGTACCCTAGCTATTGCTTTGAAATTTCAGCAATTTTTATCTGCTGATCATATGTATTTTTCAGCTGCTTCTCCAGTGCAACTGTATGGAAATGCAGCTGCTGATAGTAGTCCTTGCTCTGCTAAGGAATAGAGGGCCTAACCACATTCTTGAACAAAGGCATGTGCATGTGCCATTAAATCAATCAAATTAAATAAACAAAGTCAATTGAAATAACTGCACCGGAGCTGCTTTATAAACAGTATTATTTAGCACCACAAATCTGTTCTACTAAGAAAGTAATTATGCCTGATATAAAAACCTTATGATAAATGCATGCAATCAGAAACATGACTAAACCAGCCCAGTATAACATATCAGAATGTAAGGGTCAGCCTTACAGCATTAATATTAGTCATCTGTGACTCAATTCTATCAAATCCAACATCAGAAGTACCAGACATGTAACAGTGTCAGTGACTTATAGTTATTTGTTGCATCACACCAAGTTTGCATGGGCTAAACTACTGCTAACTAAATTATCTTAAATTATTTATCCAGCAACAAAAAGAAAAGAAGACACATACTACAATCAGTTTAGAATTTTACAACACGAGGTTAACCCAGTAACAACAACAACACCACCACAATGTATAGGGATTTTTTAAACATATTAAGATACGAGTCATTATTGAAAGATAAATTACAGTAACCAGAATACCATTGTTTTCCCCCCCGTGAGACTACGCGTGTTACTTTTAACCAACAGTTTTTTAAAGACATTACTTGTCCTAGCTCTAATACTGAAGTACTGTATGAAATCGAACCCACATTCTGTGCTATCCTCTAACAACAGGTAGCCTCCCGTTATATGTAAGCTACAGTTAGCCACGCAGTGAGTGCTAGATTAAATAAGAAAGAATGAAAACGTGCACTGTATAGTTTCAATACACCCGATTGATGAGCAGAAATATTAAAAATAATTGTGTTAACAATTACGCATCATTAATATAATGTTCGTATTAGCTGTCCAGTTTAAGAGGGCTAACTTTATACCGCTAGCGCAACAAACTAACAGCAAAGTAGTTAGTCCTTCCATAACCCCATGCTAGCTTGTATGCTATAGCTGACGTATGGTATGGGGGAGTACAGACAATAAACCCTGCATAACTATTTCTGAACGATAAGCCCTTGTCTGCTTTAACAATGAGTTGTACTAGCAGCTAAGTGTGGACTTAAATAAACTCCGTAGTCAGTGAATTGTCATGCTAGCCGCTACAGCTAACTTAGCCACCTAGCATAAATGGTAAATCCGACAGAAGGACCCTTAATCTGTCACTCACGAGACCAAAGCTTAACGTAACAGCATTTCAGAGATATAACATGCTGCTACATGGCTAGCT
Organism: Hemichromis elongatus; assembly: GCA_015108515.1. Classification (NCBI taxonomy): domain Eukaryota; kingdom Metazoa; phylum Chordata; class Actinopteri; order Cichliformes; family Cichlidae; genus Hemichromis; species Hemichromis elongatus. Next base: position 93,539 of record VUQR01036164.1, read on the forward strand.
ACAGTCACGTTGGCAATACAGCAAACAGTCAATGTAGTACTAACTCAGTGAATGTGCAAAAGGCTTATGTGTGAGCGGTGCAGCCTTTTTATGTAACTCGTTTTCATTAAGAAGCTAATTACCCCCTCTGCATCTACAACTCAGAAGCTAACTGTAGCTTGTACTAGCAACGCCTTAAAAGACCGGTGAGTCCCGTTATCCACGTCCTGATCCAACCTGCTCAGAAGCTGGCTTTTTACAGACTACAGGAGTCTAAAATACAGCGAACGACAGCGCTAAATGAAACACAAATGTGTACTTCTCAATAATCAAATGTGGGACCGATTGAAATACCCCACTAAACGCACTAAAAAAACATTTTCACACTCACTATTCCTTGATGAGCACCATCTTCGTCACCCGGGCTGCGGCTGCGCAGTGGTAATCGACACCCGATCAACAAGTCAGTTCCGCCCTCCGGGATAAATCTGATTGGCTGAAACATCCACACCATTGTTCATGTAATACTGTAGCTCTGTATTCCATTAAACACTTTGTTACTGTACTTGTCATATACTACAATGGCTGATACGTTTATTGATATTTATTATGGCGAAATACACGTTTGTATTCATATTTATTTTAGACACAACTGTGATGCTTGTGCAGTACTTGGTCAAAAATCCTTGTTTATTGTTTAAAAAACGTAAATAAAACTCACTATTTGATTTAAGTTTTGGAACAAAAAACTAAACAGCAGAAACAAGTATAGTAATTAACAAACCACTGTTTGCTCTCGGGATACTTAGTGGACATTTTTTCAATTTTTTGAAACCTAATTTTGGTAGCTGGACCAAAATTAGGTTTGGTAGCTTTTGGTCCAGCTACCAAACCTAATATTGTTACAAAATTAATAACACAATTTCTAAAAAGCACAAAAAGAAAAATACTAACTGCCTTGCCTTGGCTTGCACAGCACTTGCACCGATTTTAACATATACCTAGATTTTAATACTCATACTTTTCTCTAGGTAAAATCTAGTTTAGTTTAAGTTTAAGTCTTTTACTTCTAATGCCTTGATATTGCAGTTATTAAAAAATAAGTATTTGATTTTGGGGAGTATGTGGAGCATTTAAGGCTGTTTTTTCAAATGTCTGCTTCTCTCCTCACACATCTTCAATCACCAAACAATCCACGATTACACCACCCCTCCTCCATACTTGCTTGGGCTTGGGTGTTCAGAGCCCCTGACCCCCACCCTCCTCTCAAATTCTCCTTCGATGTATGACAGCTGGCCAGGTGAGGAGACAACTGTAGCGACTACACAATAACCCAATTTCCACTAGTACCTACTTGGATCGTCTCACCACAGATCGCCATGATTTCACTCAGATCGAATGGTTGTTGTGGTCACAGCAACGCAAGCGACCCTGCTGCTTGGTCTGTGGCTTTTTGTCAGACTCGAGGAACAGGGTGTTGTTTATTGTAGGCATTTCCCTCATTGCCAGGTTTAAAAAAATGGTGGTTTTAATTTTCGTGAACGAGATGCTCTCATGACTCGTTGAGTGACTCTACTGACCAGCCAATCGCACTTGGAACCCCAGGCGAGCAGGTACTAAAAAAGTACCTGGTACCAGGTACTATGAACTATGAAAACCCTGAAAACTATGGCGAACCATGCAGAGTGGATCCCAGTAGGTACTAATAGAAAAGTGGCTCAAGGAAGAGGCATAAGCCCTGATCGCACCAGTCCCAGGGTCCTTTAAGTCCTGTGTGTCTTAGCAGTCAGACATTCTGCAGTATATCTTCAGTCTGAATCTGTTGCAGAAAAAGGTACTGATGCTAAGGAAGACATTATGTTTAGTGCTGGTTCAAATGAAAGCCACCCCATTCTGGCCTTAATGACCAGAATGGGGTGTTGGAGATTCTGATTCTTGCTCAGCTTAGCTTGCAGATTGAACATGCTCTTGTGTGGGGGTGGATGATCCGGTTATCTACCTGTTGCAGGGTTCTCAATCTCACCTGGAAGGTACTGGCGGAACTGTAAGAATCATGTTCTTTGATTTTTTTCAGTGACATTAATACCATCAAGCTGCTTCTGCTGAGTGAGAAGCTGCTCAGGATGGGAGTCACCACTTCTAAGTTCTTCTTAATTGCTTACTATCTGTCAGAGAGGCCTCAGGTT
>VUQR01036165.1:0-39055 GCA_015108515.1 Hemichromis elongatus
TGTGTGTGCTTTTGCAGCGTTTTTCTTTTTGCAGCATTTTTCTTTTTGCAAGTGTTTTTCTTTTTGCAGCATTTTTCTTTTTGCAGGTGTTTTTCTTTTTGCAGCATTTTTCTTTTTGTAGCATTTTTCTTTTTGCAAGTGTTTTTCTTTTTGCAAGTGTTTTTCTTCTTGCAGGTGTTTCTCTTTTTGCAGCATTTTTCTTTTTGCAGCATTTTTCTTTTTGCAAGTGTTTTCTGAAGTTGCAGTCCGTTTGGCCTCTCAGGGCCACCGTACATATGATATATTTTTTAATTTAAATACTGTGACTGGTTATTGGCTATATAACAGTAAACGTATCGAAGCAAGCTGATTTACCTTAAACCTTTAAAATTTTCACATCGTATAAACAAAGTTTTCTAAAACCACCTTTTAAATACAGGTTCAATAATACATTTATTAAGGTAGCGTGTTTAACTGTACATACAAGAGTCTTACAAGAAACAACAGTATCATTCAGTATTTTATATTTTCATTTGACCAGTTTTGTTGACTGCTAGAGGAATATTTTTTAAGTATTTTTATTATTTCTTGTTAACACTGAAAAAGAAACACTTCATTGACTAACATATACTTGCAGTTATATGGTCTTTGAAAGATGGCATGTATTAGCCTACTAAAATTTGTATCTGATTAAATAATAATAATAATGTTTACGTTGTGTGTTTTGAAAATCTGATGGCGGATGTTTATTTGAATGCGTGAACTTGACTCGTGGTCGCCAGTGAAGACGGGACCGTATTAGGTCGGAGTCAGAAAAAAAAACCCCAGACGTTGCAACATACTGCATAGGGGTGGATCTGCGAAACGAGTGAAAAGGCAACATTAACAGCGGAAATCTCACTGGAACTCAGTTCAACGGAAGTAGAACTGTAGCTAAGTCACTGTGCGCAACAGGTGTCAGGTCTTTTTTTTCTTTTTCGTATGCTCACTGTTTGAAGGTTGTTTCAATAGTGGGGCTAAAAGTTCGTTGGTTAAAAAAGCGCCAACATGTCAAAACTTCGACCCAGGCTTTGTGTGTTGGAGAAAGGACCCAGCGGGTATGGGTTCCACCTGCACGGAGAGAAAGGAAAGATCGGGCAGTTCATCAGGCTCGTGGAGACCGACACTCCCGCCTCCGAGGCCGGGCTCCTGGCTGGAGACCGATTGATGTTTGTGAATGGGGAGAACGTGGAGGGGGACAGTCACCAGCAAGTGGTCGCCAAGATACGGGCAACCTCCGGGGCTTTAGAGCTTATTGTGGTGGACCCCGAGACCGCGGAGCTGCTGAAAAAACACAACCTACAGTGCCGGAAAGAATTCGTCACAGAAGGAATTCCCATACCAGGCAGTGACAGCGACTCAGACCGCGGGGACACCCAGAGCAACGGCACCCCTGTCCCGCTTGAGAACGGTGATTCTTCCTCGGAGAGATCCGAGAGACATAGTGTCAGCTCAAGCACCAAGGTACAGTAAAGCGCAGCAACTCACTTAAAAGACTATTAAACGTTATTTAATGTACCCTGAACTTTTCTTTTCTTTTGAGTTTTTTCCCCTATATTAAACCCACACGGGTAGACACGTGGAACTGTAATGTAATGGTCAGCTGTTGACTAACAGTGAACTGTATTTCTTGTCAGGTATCATTCTTCGTCTTCTTTATTACTCCATTAATCTTAAAGGTTTTTTGCTTAAATGAATTTCAGTTAATGAAAATACATATATCCACTGCTAAAAGTATATCCACTGCTTACAGTGACAGAGATGTGACTTAGTGCTCATTCCCGCTAAACTGACTGTCATATGTCTCAGAGCCTGTCTGCTTTCTGTACTTAACTCCTTGTCAGGTTTGTCTCGTTGGACCAGGACATTTTTCACAATTGATGCATGCTGAGATAATGAGCGTGTCTTTTTTTTTTTCATCTAAAATGATTTCACTGAGAGGTGAGACTTGACATAATGTGGTTATTACTCGAATATTAAGGTATGTTAGAGTTTTTGTCACGTGATTTGCTTCAGCGGTAATGTTCAGAGACCTTAACAGGTAAACTAAACTACTACGATCGTGGCTCAAGGAGTTGGCAGTTCGTCTTGTAATCGGAAGGTTGCCGGTTCGAGCCCCGGCTCCGACAGTCTCGGTCGTTGTGTCCTTGGGCAAGACGCTTCACCCATTGCCTACTGGTGGTGGTCAGAGGGCCCGGTGGCGCCAGTGTCCGGCAGCCTCGCCTCTGTCAGTGCGCCCCAGGTCAGCTGTGGCTACAATGTAGCTTGCCATCACCAGTGTGTGAATGGGTGGATGACTGTAAATGTAAAGTGCTTTATAAATACAGACCATTTACCATTTACATGTTTTCTTTCATTTGTTCACCACAATCCTGCCTCTTTGAAAGGCACTGCATTTTCTGTCAGTTATGAAAGCATTTTATAAGGTTATGCTTTGAAGCAGTCACAAACAAGACAAGATTTTGTTTGCTATGTAACTGTTTAGCCAGCGGAAAGTCTGGACCCAGATTTAAATGTTGTGTAAGAGCGTTGCAAAATAGCCTCCTTGTGGAGGCCTTAAGCTGTGTTCAGGTCTCAGAATGGAAAGCAGTTTTTATTAAGAATTGTCAGGAGAAAGTGGGGGGTTTTATTTCCAGGGCAAGTGGAAAAGGTGTTTACTATAAGCAGGTGAATAATTAATTACCTTTAAAATAACTGCTTTTTTCCCTCACACTTTAAAGCCTGGTCAAAGGCTGGTTCGCATAGGAAGAGACTAGTTCATTTCAAAAAATACGAGTGACAGCAAGTGAAATACTCAAAATCCAGTGTCCACAGTGAAGCTTCTTCATTCAAAATTCATCTTTGAGCTGAGTAAAGTGACTATTTGTGGAAACAAAGGATATTGCTGACTGTAGTGTAATCTGGTGAGAAATACAGAAAGGGTTACATAAGTAACCCGAGCCTGGAATGGCCATTGTAGTGACCCCTAACTATAGTGAGCTGATATTTTATACAGCAATAACTGCTAGTTGTTCTTTTTTTTTCTTTTTTTTGGAAATGCAGTAGTAGCAGTGTTAGCTAATCTCACTCGTACCTGTGTCACCTGTAACAAATAGCTAAAGTTACACTGTACAATTTTTAAAAAATGATTTACAAAGATAACAGATCAGCTGCTCAAACTCAGAGGACCATTTGAGGACCATTATGTCAAGCGCTCATTGAGCTAGCTAGCTCCTGATCTTCATAACATTAGGTTGAGAGCTAGACGTTGCTGACCTTAGATTTCTGACTCCTGTGTTTTGCATAGTGCAGCCGCTGCCTCCAGGATTGTAATCAACTGGCAGAAACCCTGTCAATTTGACATTCTTGTGTATATTTTTACTTTTATTGCCTGTTTGTTAATGGGAGCTTGCAAATGCACTTTTCCCTTTTGCTTGTGCAATATCACTGGTATCTGTTATCACAAAAGTATTCATTACACCCATTTTTATAACATAGTTTCTAATCTTTGGACTTGGCAAGGATTTAACAAGTTACTCCAGTGGTCCTCTAAATCATTATTGTTAAAGTTGCAAAAGTATATCATTCATCAGACATACACCATTTCTACATTTCACGTGAACCAATTTCACACCTTTTGCTGTGATTCTATATAAGTGGAATTTCTATCTGCCTCTGTGTTTGCCTCTCTACTCGTCCTTTGAATTGCACTTCGTGTCAGGTCCATATTGGCTGGCTCTATTGCTGCAAACCTTCAACGAAATTCCTGCCTAATGGGAATCTTGGCAGAGCTTGTCTGATTCTGTGATATCGGCTATTAAGTGGGATACACTTGGGTAGCCTTGCTTGAAGTGAAACGATAGTTCCTTTTAAATGATTTGACTGTTTTCTGAAAATTACTTGACATACTTGGATATCTTCTTTTTCTTCTACAATTATCATTTTTTCATTCCACATAAAAGCACAAACTAAGTGAGCGTGTTATCATGTAGCATTCTAGCTTCCAGCATCTTCACACTACATTGAGGTTGTCCATTGGTCACCATAGAGATCCCTGGCAGCAAAAAGAGGCTTTGTCCACAGTCACTGCCTGTGGAGACCAAGGCTGAGAGGATCCTCAGACCTCAACAAGGGTGTCATACTGACCTTGAAATGCATACACTTTGGTAGAGTGACCGGATCGGAGAAAAGAGAAAATTAAGCCTTTCCATTTGATTAAACAAATCTGCAGAATGTTCATAATAATCAGCATTAATTTTGTTAATTGAGGAGATATTAAAGTCAGTCCTGAAGGAAAATGTAGGTGGATGTTCCTCTTTCACACATCTTATAGACTTTATAGTTTGTCCAATGTTTATATCCCATTTTGTAATATAATTACTGAGTGATAATAAATGTAATTCTCATTATAGGTTCATGCTAGCACCTCTGTGCGCACTGAAAAGTGCATGTATGGCTCCTGAAAACAGAAAGAGGGTAGATTAAATTGAAGCTAAAATTGAAGCCTAATCTAACCGGGCCTTTCCCAAAAACATCAGCGAGGGTCTCCCAGCTGATTGCCTCAGAATCAGCTGCTTTGCCTTATTTTACTTACTTCTTGTGATGTGTGTGTTTGTGTGTAGACTGAAGATTATAGTTTGCTTCTCATGGTTTTATTAGTGCTGCAACCCTGAGTCTGTTAATAGGTGGATTTTTGAACTTTTACTGAACCATTTATAGGAGTGTGAATGTTGCATAGTGAGTAGATTATGAGATAATGAGCTCAAAGTCTATGATATTTCTGCTGCAGTTTAAACATCAGCCGACAAACAGTTTACTCATAGTGATAGAATTGTGATAGGCAGTATATGGCATGGTATACCACCTACTAATTTTATTATCTCCCCTCGATAGGTAATCTCTCTTGTGTAATGGCTGGTAAAGTCATTGTATCAAACAAAAAAATGACAAACAGGACAAAATAAAAACTACTGGACACAGTAGACAAAATTATGTAGATTCAAAAGATGTGTAAAAACACTTGGGACGGCTAACAAGAAGGGAGTGCAAAAAGGATTGCACAGTACATTATGGGAAATCCCTGCAACATGAAGGCTCTGCATGCCAGCTGTGTCGGTTGCTTTGCACAGACATAGCGATAGCCATAGGCTAAATGGATATGGCAATTTATTCTCACAGGTTCGGCACAGGTAGCTGCTTTTTCTGCAGTTGGTCAGTACTTGGGTTGAATACATGAGTACCCAGAGAATACCACAACATCAGCACTGAGGAGAAGAAGTCTAAGAAATTGCCACTTTTTAAAAAAAAAAAAGTTTTTTTCCAAAGTCTTTTCAGGTTGTTGCAACATCTCCACTCTCTATAATCTCCGACTCTCAAAGCTTCTGTGCTAATATTTCATTAAAAGCAGCAACAACTCAGTCATAAAATTGTGTATTCAATCCAAATACTGACCCAGGCACAACCTGGAGAAACAGTTGGTGACAGCGGACGTGACATCAGCTTGACATGAACTTTGTCATACCGCACCATTAGTGCGTTTCATATCTGCGGTGTGCGGCTGCACACCGCAGATATGAAACGGCTGTGACCCTGTAACAGCATAACCAACTGATGAGTGAGGGTCATTTGATCCAACCTTGATTATAAGCTTAATCCTAAAAGTAGAGAGTCTCTCTTTCCTCAACCCAAACTGAGAGCTGGTTCCACGGGGGGGATGGCTGAAGGCTCTGCCTCCCATTCAGCTGGTGATGTTGAGGTCTTGCCCAAATAAAACACAACACTTTTTGTCTTACCCACCCGCCATACTTGGACTGGCTTGTTGTGAAGGCTTTCTGCATGCTTATCATTATCTTAAAAATTAGTGATAACTGCCAAGAGCCAATCTGCCTATTAACCAGTTTTCCCCATAGACTATTTGTCTTACTTCAGTTAGAAGGGATGGGTAGGACTGGATAGCTATACCCAGCTGGGTACTGGTGGAACTGCACATAGTAAACTACCTTTTTCTTTTGTCTAAGAAGATATTTGAGACATTAATGGAATGGACAGTGCTTGGAGCTCTCAGCAGTGATCATCTAATACATCAAATAGATCCCACATATTGTGAATTATAGCTTGCAGACCATAGAAAACATCTCGAGGAGTGTGTAGTATTCTGATTCTCCTTGTGCAGAGTGTATGCTAAAGTTATGAATTTGTGATTGGGACCAGAATTTGAATACTTTGCCACCAGGAGCAATTTTCTATCAGAGGATTTTTTTTTTAATCAAAAAAATAAACTCCATTAAACTGCTGTTGGCATCATCTGACTGAGCACATTCCCACAGTTTTCTTAGTGACACAGTCTAAAGGAACATGCACAGAGATACAAAATACTATGTTTATTATCCAAGCTTCTCTGTAGGTCCTTCTTTCGTGACATTAAAGAACCTGTTCATTTTAGGCCTTTTTTAGGCTATTTAAGGACATACTTCCAAAGTAGAGGAAGCTTTCAGCTATCACCTCTGTCATCATTTTGTTGGCTCGGGCTGTGACTGAACTATAAAGTTGAGCTGCCTGGAGAAATCCTTTTATATGCACTGCTCAGACTTTTTGGTATTACAGAGATTACAATTACATTTGTTGCAACCAATTAGGAACGTGTCTTTGATATCTCTCCCTCTTTTCAACTCTGAATGCATCGGTACTTTGTTACATACGGGCTCCTGTGTCACCAAGCTGTGGGCTCAGCCTGCTTTCAGCCCTGATCAGTCAGCAGTGGCTAAACTGGGCATTCAGCATGACAGAACAGACTGAGATGCCTGTGTGCACACAGACCAAAACATGCTGGAACTGAAATATGTTTCTACTTCTTATCTGTATCTGGTTGATGGTGGAATGTGGTTTAGCAAAGTAATACTTTTTCCCAGCCGCCTCCATCAGTTGCTGGTAGGTTGTCCTATATCTTCCACAAATTAACTAACTGAAAGACTTGCAGTCCTCTCCTAGTTCTCTCAATCCTCTGACAGCTTAATAATGCCTCTTAATTTGATTGGTAACAAGTTAACATTAAGTTAATTTGTGAATGTAATTTTTACGGTTCAGAAAAAATACTCATACTTTATAGCATAGTGCTGTTGTTTACAATGAAGCTAGTTTCTCTTTTGTCTGCTCTCAGTTTTACCCTGGTGTTTAACAGACAAGAGGCAAGTAATAACAAGAACATGTTATGCTAAAATAAGTACAAGAACAGTTTAGTAACAGGTAACCAACAATTGTTGCTCAAAACTAATAAAAAGAGAAGCAAACATGGAGCCCATCATCATCAGGCAATTTCAGTTTCGTCAACTGATTTGAGCAGTTTTCACTTTAGACATAAACTCTTAATGACAAATGTCTTGAAACCCCTTTGCTTCCTCCATGTTATGCTCTTTGTCACACAGGCCTAGAAAGGAGTTGATGATAACCTGGCGACCACTGGTTAATAGGAACAAATGAGTATTCCCTGACCAGTTATGAATGGTTACTGTTTTATGCTATGAAATCAATTGCTGAGGCCCAGTCACACAGGCCTGGTCAGTATCATGGTCCACACGAGACACTAGGAACAATGTGTATTCTATGACTGGTTATATATCTCACGCCTCGAGGGCCGCTGTCCTGCAGGTTTTAGATCTCACCCTGGGTCAACATACCTAAATCAAATGATTAGTTCATTACCAGGCCTCTGCAGAACTTCAAGACATGTTAAGGAGGTTATTTAGTCATTTAAATCAGCTGACACGTCTAAACCCTGCAGGAAAATGGCCCCTGAGGCCTGGAGTTGGACACCCCAGGTTTAGACCAAAGTAGAGATGTTTGACTTTAATGCACAGTGCTACATTTTTAAAAAACAAACTGACAGCCTATCAGTACAAACGAATTATACCATTTGTCCGACTGTTTTTTTTATAGGACTGTTTATTTAATGTTTTTTTGTTTTTAATTCCTGTGAGCTCATTTTGACACCATGCTACCATGAAAAGCTAAGCAAGTTGGTTCAATAGCCACAAGAGAAAATACAAGAGAACATAAGTAAATGACATGCTTGGGCTTGACAAAACACACACATACACCCAAAGACTGACACAGACAACAGGTTCCTCTGCAAAGTTGTTGGGGTGTTGGGCTGGAACCAGCGAAGAAACCACTTCCTGCCGTTTTAGCTAGTTGCTATAGTGCCTTGTTTTTTGTCTCAGCCAGTTAATGATAACCATAAAGCTATGTACAAAGGCAAATATGTTATTGGTTTTGATTATGTAAGCAAATGAGCTTCTCAGGCAAAGCTAAATTTATATATTGACTGGGAACCCAGACTGGTAAAAAGTCCCACCATTTTTTTGTCTCTATGTGCTGACGCTACATATAGAACACCAGGACGTGACCACAAGTTGATAACTTGTAATGCACAAGCATAAGTGCTGCCAACAACATAGACCACTAATATTGGTTATGTTGTAACGGCAGAAGGTTAAATCCTGGTTAAGTCAGCTGTTTAACTCTTGCTGTTAGCAGAGGTATGAGGGGCTATTGGTTACATCATACAGACAAACCTGGTAAGCACAGTTCTGCAGTCACAGGTTAGTGCCATCAGAATTTCCATTGACACCCTGTTCGAGGAGGAGCTTTTATCTTTGTGGCATTGTGCTCAGATGGTCGTAAAATTTTCACCTCACTCACTCCCTCGGTACAAGGTCCTCCCAGCTGAGGGACCAGGTTAAAGCACAGGATTTGATGTTTAACTATAGTCAGCTGTAAAACCATTAACCTTTGATATTGAACAAGCTCAGAGAATGTTTATCGTGGTTGCCTCATGCCTCTTGTACACTGGGTAATCCTACGTTTACGCTAAGTTTGCTTACACACCAGAAATTGTTTCTATGCAGGCACAAAATTAGATTGTATCACAAGTAACATGTGCAGATGAAACATGCACACTAATTCCAACCAGTACAATGCACACCCTTTGTCAACCAACAACACACTACAATCAACCAATTAAGCTAAGAGATGTGGAAGAAGCCTTTTTTGTTGCTCATATTTAATATTGTTTCCTTACGTTTGGTCTGATATCTGTTAGCATGGATTACATTTCTTTAAATCTAAAAACTCTGTTTTTTAGTTCTGTCAGTGCACTTAAAGTCTGTTCAGTACATAATGAAGTTATGCATAGAGAAGAGTTTACAAGTCAGAGTAGACGCTAATGTTAGCTGGGTTGAGGCATCTAAACGTAACAAGTAGCCTGCTGGCTAATGTAAATAGTTGATGGATGCAACTTTGCTTTTTCTTTCTGGTGTTAAGAAATTGGAAAACCTGTTGGACTGAAACTCGTGCACTGTGGCAAAAACACTGGGGTGCTGTGCCTAAGATTTTCTATGATACGGAAACCCCTGTTTAATGGCCAGTAACTGGTTAAGTGATCAATAATGAAAATGCATCCTGATTGGTTTAGCAACAGGGACACTGCTGGACTTTACCCAGCACTTTTATTATCATACAAATCTGAGTGTCACTGCAGTGTGAGTGTGTACATGTCTGCGTGGATGTGCTGATGATGCATTTCCTGTACATGAAACAAAATCACCTGAAACGTTGAATCGGTCTCAGATACACTAAAGACATGAGACAGAAGCTGAGCGAGTTCATAACATGACATTCTGTGCTTCTAATATATTTTTCTTTCTGTATTTACTCAGTTCCCTGCTTTAGCAAACAGTGTCCAGCCTGTTCATACAGAGAGAGAGCAGCGCTGAGACACCCGCTGACCTGCTTGCTAATAGACCCAGTAGTTTGAAAACAATGATGAGGTTTTTACTCATGCCTGGCACAAAGTGTCCAATCCAATTTTGAGTCTAGTCTAAAGCAGAGCTAGCCTGGCTTTGAGTTTCTGCTCTCCGTCCTCTATCTCCCTGCCGAGTGTTGTCACCACGCCCAGATTTTGGGCTTTTTGGGCCTCTTAGAGTCCAGTTTGACAGAAATAGCCGGGCTGAACACTCGGGAACAAAACATGCCTGGCTGGCGAAGTGAAGCCTGTGCTTCTTTTCCCCTAGCTGTGAAGATTCACTGATATCAACAGAGAGACTAAAGTATGAGTGCTGGCAGTCTATTCCTGGTCACCTCCTGTGCCACGCTGCCATTGGTTGATTCTCTGCTCACCTGTGGTGCAGTAAATGGATTAAATTGTGCACCGTCTCTATTGGCTGGTCTAGTACCTGATATATACCTGCAGTTGCCTGCAGTTTGAAATGAGACTGTGATGTGAGTCACAACAGTAGATTTGTGGGCATTAAAATCCAAAGAATATTGCCTTGTTGACTGTTATTTAGGCAAATAAAATTTATTCCTATCAGTGTCTGACAATTACCCATAGTCAAGAATATTCATAAAATGCAGATTAATTCAGTTTTTTAAGGGTACTTTTTACAATTAATCTGCTAGTTTTTCCTGTTGTAAATAATATTCAGTTTACTGTTTATCTAATAACAAACTAACAATTGTAGTTTCCCCTTGAACAATATCTTAGTTTGATTTTAAAACAATTATTTATGTACCATATCAGCCAAATTATTTGTTATCTGATTGTTGCAGCTCTAGTTGGTACTTCTAACGAAAGATGTGATCCTGCCTTTGGGACATAACAGTCGCTTGCAGCATTCCTGTGGTGTAACTTTCCACCTCAGTTATTCTGTCATCCTTATCATCATTAACAGACTCTGTCATAAATGTGTGATTCCATCCAAAGGTTGCACCTGACTATCACCTCAACCCAACATTTTTCAGCAATCATCAACCGGCCTGATTTCATATCACCCTCTGCTTCGGTGTATCATGCACAGTGCCGTTGCCTGGGATGAGAGGGAGTGGTGCATTGATTTAATGCTGAGGCTGCAGTGGTTGATCTTGAAAAAATACTTGGCAGGAAATAATTTACAGATAGCTGTTGATTGCGTTTATCAGGTGGTGGAAGTACAACAGATGAATGGATCAGGTGGATTTTTAAATGTGGATTTTCAGGTGTTCTCTATGCACATGCTGACTTTAAAAGGGCTCTTACATATGGAAGCCACTTTCTGTTGTAAAAAAAAATAAGGTGGAACTTTTTAGTATGCACTGTTGAGATCTGTCTGTCTATAGTTACATCTTGCTAGTACTGGTTGGAGCCCTTTGTGCCCTCAGAACAGCATTTATTGTTTGTTGGATGCAGGTCATTCATTTGTCAGAGACTTTGGTTCATATTGACATGTCGCCAGTTAATAGAATTGCTAAAGATTTTTTTCGCTGCATATGCATGGTGCAAATACGCCGTTTCACCACATCCCAAAGTTGCTCATTTGAAACTTGTTTTGTTTGAGCTTGAGGTTTCTAACAAGGCGCAATATCCTGCTAGAAGCCATCGGAAGATTCAGTTCAGTTCACCTTTATTTATTTAGCTTCAAAGCACAACAACAGTCATCTCAATGTGCTTTATTGTAAGATTAACACCCTACAATAATACGAAGCAATCACTCGGTAACAGTTGGAAGGAAAAACTCCCTTTTAAAAAGAAATCTCCAGTATAACCAAACTCAGGTAGGGCAGCCAGTGCGACTGGTTGGAGGTGAAACAAAAGCCAAGGATCAGCCTGAAAGCTGAAGGCTCTGCCTCATATTCTACTTTTAATTACTCATGAACCAAAGGTAAACCTGCAGACTGAGAGCCAAGTGCTCTATTCTCTATTCTGCTCTATTCTTGAGGCGACTGTTGTTGTGATCTGGCGCTATATAAATAAAACTGAATTGAATTGAATATTCTCTAAATCTGTAACATATTGTATTGTTAAATAGCTTAGTCTGTTACTGTTACTGTATTGGAGCAACTGTAACAACATAATTTCCCCAGGAATTAATAAAGTATTCTGATTAGGATTCTATTAATCTTGATCATGGTGATGTGGTATTATGAGGTCTTCAAGATAAGATGGGGCCTGATTATTCGAAACCTTGTATGTGAGGAGAAGTTTTTATGTTTTGTTTACATCACAAACAACAAAATGATAGATATGATTTAAAGTGCTGTGCACTTTTGCAGAGTGTCTTTAAGACCTACACGTCTGCTCTCTTTATAAAATATTATCATCAGAATCAAAGTCTCCACTGAGGTGCAAGTGATGGGTTGACTGTGGTCACAAAGTTCTAAAGTAGAATAATTTAGTTGGAGTTTAAGTATTAAAAATATTTTCTCATGAAAGTTAATTACTGTTTTGGAAATGTGGCTTATGTTATAATTCTGACTTTGAAAATTGAGTAAATAAGTAAAAAGTCTGCATTCAAGCGTTCTATTAATGAATAACATGTGTTGTGTTTACTCACAGTGACTGTTTAGAAGGGAGTACGTGGGGTATTGGAAAATCTTGAAATCATTTTCAAGAGCCTTTTAATAAAGAAAAAGTTCATGATGTCAGCACAGGAGCACATGTGTGATTACAGCATTACAAGAACATACGTTGGATTAAACACTTAACTAGGCACAGGTCACAGCAGGATTAGCCTGAGCAGCAGAGCCACGATGCTACTGCTTCATTCACTTACCAATCTTACCTCATTATATGGATGAACATTTAATGTAGTCTGACTCGATGTTATTAGAAACTTCATGTCTGCAAAATGCCAGTAGGGAAGTTGCATGATGTCCAACCTTGCAGCGTAGAACAAACATGTAGGAACTGTGTTGATGTGGCGTATTATGTTGACATAAGCCCAAAGCCTCGTCACATAGTCACAAATAGGTGATTTTCTTCATTCTGCTTTTGTTGATTCTCTGCAATGAATAACAAAGATTTAACAGTGTCACCAGAGTGCTAGACTGATGTATAGCTTTCATAAAGAATTTAATACAAATCCATTCACCATGGATTGGTATCATTTTTCTTTTTCTGATAATTTGATGCGAGTTGTTTTTTTAGCTTTTTTAGCTAATTTTCTGCTTTTAATCATGACCTGTGATTATTTTCATTCAAATTCTAATAAGTATAAGTTATCATTTTGACCACCATACCGGTGTGTATGAATACATATGTTACACTTTAGGCTGAACTCTCACACTGAGCTTCATGTGTGATGGTGTGTAGGAGGAGAAAGATAGGCCCCGGCCTCGTCTCTGCCACTTAAAGAAGGGCCCCAGTGGCTACGGCTTTAACCTGCACAGTGAGAAATCACGACCAGGCCAGTTCATCAGAGCTGTAGATGATGACTCTCCAGCACAAAGAGCCGGACTCAGGCCGCAGGATAAGATCATCCAGGTACGGGCACTCACGCACACACACTCGCTTTTTCAGATATCCCTGTTCTTTGACAGCAGTTTCAGTTGATAAATGACTCTATTAATGACAAGAGATGACGACACAGTTCACATAGTATTGTGCCCATTGCTGTATCACCTGTTGCAAATAACTTTACACAAGTGAGAAAATTCTAATTTGTGATCAAAAGCACAGAAAGGGAATTTTGGCTGCCATTGAATGTAAAGAAAGGTACTATAATAATAATTAGAAGAAGAGGAAGACAATGTGAAATTCAAATAATCCTGAAAATAAATGTGGTGGCAGTACAACTTTAGGGAAGAAAGATTTTTAATGCTGAACTTTGGTGCAAAGTTAGAAAATTGTTTGAGCAGTTTTTAAAAAATTAGATTTGACCAGTGAGCTCGGAAAGTTTAAGGTATTGTATGCATTTGCAGTAGTAAAACTTGGTAAATTGTGATAAAACTCTTTGAGATGGCATATTAGGAAAAGTTAGAAAAAAATGGATCTTAAGGAGAAGCAGTTTGTTTGTGCAAAAAAAAATCATGAATACAGATTAAAAGGGTTCAAATGGTTTAAAAGTGCCAAATTACAGCGACAGTTGCCTCAAGGTGACTATAATGAAAGTTAAACAACTTTTATGTGAGTGTGTTTTAGACATGTTGGCCATATATGTATCAGCTCTAATCCTATTACAGAAGTGTGCAAATGAGAAACTGAAATATTAGCAGAAGCCGAGTTATTAAGAAGCTTCTGTGTTTATATGTGATGTAAAGGAGAAATCAGTTTTCTCTGCCTCATTAAATGTGTGCAAGAGACAATAATCCCTTATAGTTAATCTGCTTAACATGTCTGTCGGCTGAATTACAGGCTTCTCAAACAGTCCACTCAGCCTTCTCCCATGCATGGGAGAGAGGGGCTACATTTGGGGTGTTGTAAAGATTTGAAAGCTGAATTCTACAAAGTGACATTGTTGTGAGTGTTGTGGGCAGTCCTGGAAGTTCACATCAAGGGTCTGAAGCAGAGTGTTCTGTACCATCTGCTGATGTTCCTGTGTGGGAGCCGGTGAAACTGACTGATTCCCATCTCTCCGATTTTCCTCCCACAAAAATTCCTCAGTGACTTATCTCCTTGGGTGCTTAATCAGTTTCCACTCTAGGAGTATTCTTGTACACCGCACCTTGTAGTACGACACAACATTTGCCATCATCAATGCAATTAATCTCCTTTAGTGTGTCATTCTATTGTCATGACCTGATATGTAGTGCTCTGTGTAAATGGGCAGTGACAGTCTACAGACTAAAATCCTGTGCCTGAATAAATCCCAGTGGACCTGCGTATTTCCACTTGTCCAAACAAATTCTTTGCCAAAGTAAGGCAGTTAACTTACTGTTAGATGGATGCAACAAAAAAGAATGATGCTCTTGCTGTAGCATGTTGCTGTATAGTGTAAATTTGACCGCTCCACTGTGTGCTAAAATATCATGATTCATTTTATTCAGTTTTATCTATGTGGCACCAGTTCACAATCATGTAAATGTATGACAGAACACCAGCAATCAGTCTCCTTTTAACAAGCTCTTGGCAAGTGTGGAGAAAAAGAACCCTCTTTCCATGTTAGGCGACCTGCAACAAAAAACACATTAATCATTTATTGGCGAGTGCCTTAACATAGTTAGTCATCCTTGATTTTTAAAAAAGAAGTAATTTATAGCATCTAACCAATGTTCTACCAACATACTCCCTTGGGCACTTCAGAGATTTGGAGATAATGTCAGTGATGTCATAAAATTGTAGGTACTAATTGTACTCGCAAGGAGTTCTGATAGCAGAACAATGAGGTAAACCAATATGTTTGTTTAGTTGGTTAAATAAACTGTAGCTTTTCATTCTGTATTTAATAAGAGCAGCAAATGAGGAAATGAACTGGCTGCTTTATTAGTATCACCAATATCTTTGATAACAGACAATAGTGAAAGCTCACACACACGTACATTATCCAAACTTTTTTAATTTGCTAAACTATAATAGATATAAACTATAATAAGGGTTAGTTTTCATGCTGGTATTAATAACTGCATTAGTTAGTTAAACAGTTTATTTCGCTAAAGGAAATAGTTGGCTAAATTCTGTTGCTGTCATCGAGCACGCCAAGTCAAGTTGTAGCATTCTGTCCTTAAAAGTAATTAAAGAGTAATAAAAATAATAATGTTGTACTAATAAAGAGTGAGCATGGTAAAAATAGGATACTTAAAGTGAAAGTTACATCAAATTCATATATACATCATACTCAAAACTCACTTTTTTAAACAATAAAAAATAAATAACATTGATAAATGTTGGGAATCAAAAATGCCACATAGTTGGATGGAAGTAAAAAATTATGAACTTACTGAATTCAAAGCTGAATTATAGACGCTAAGTAGTTTTTGTGTTTGTAGGCATGCCTGAAAAATTCGGGACATGCTCCTAATGAAAAGGTGGATGTTGTCCTGGGGGGTGCCCTCCCAGATCTGGACCAGAGCACCACTGAGCTCCTGGACACTCTGAGGTGCAACCTGGCGGTGTCAGATGGATTGAAATATAATATCCCAGAGGTGTTCTATTGGATTTAGGTCGGGCAAACATGGGGGCCAGTCAGCGGTATCAATTCCTTAATCCTCCAGCTGCCTACATACTCTTTCCAGGGACTGTTGTGCACCAGGAGGAACCCTGTGTCTACTGCATCACTGTAGCTGGAGGGTCGGTGTCGGTCTGTGGAAACATATCCATGGACAATGGATATGCTTCCCCAGACCCTCACTGACCCTCCATCAAATCATTCATGCTGAATGACATTACTGAATGACAGATGCTTCTACGTTTGTCACGTGTGCTCAGGGTGAACCTCCCTCTCATCTGTAAAAGCCACAGTGGGGAACCTCCGAATTCTAGCATACCATGGCAAATCTATATTCCACCATACCAGGCAGTTAACAAAGGTTAAGGACACTGGGCTCTCTGTCTGTCTCCTGGAATGTCCTCCATGTTTTTAAGACTGTGGTGAGAGACACAACAAGCCTACCTATGAAACCCCGTTTAGGATCCAAGTGCAACCTCATGCTACTAGTAGTGACCCTGACCCTATCCAAATACTAAACTTCTGAAAAAACAGAAAAGATGAAGTAGGAAAAATGTCAGTGGCCCCCACCAGTAAAACCATTGTTGCGCATGGAATGTTGGTAATTTCATAAATAATTTGATTAGTAATAAGCTGTACCCTGAGTATCTCTTTAATTTTATTGAGCAGTATATTTCAGTATTTCACACCTTAGCCTTTTCTGCTGTGACATGTCCACAGGCATTTCTCACTGTCTGTGAAAAATAAAAAGTCATGGTAATGATGTTGACTGAGTCTCTTTAGGGTTTACTAGAAATTAGCCAAGTGTAGCCATTTATTTAGTCCTATTCCAGATACTGACAGTGAGTAATCCTCAATAACAGAAAATTAAAAAGCAACAATTTTACACTGAGATCTTTTCTATTTCACTTTGGTTAACAGTGTCACAATTTATTCAGTCTTTGTGGACACAATAAAATGTTTCTGCTTATTTACGGACTTATAACAAATAAAAAATCATAAACGAAAAACAAAAATAAAGTTGTTCTCCAAAACATTAACTGAACAAATAATAAACAGGCTTTAGTCAAATAGGCCATGCAGTAACCTTTTATCTCTGGAGAAAAACATTGAAAATGGATGATTATAGAAAATAAGAACACTTTCCTAAGCTTCTCCTCTTGTCTCTTCAGGTTAATGGTGTGTCTGTGGCTGGGATGCAGCACTCAGAGGTGGTGGCAGCCATAAAGGCCGGAGGAGACGAGACTAGGCTGCTGGTGGCTGACAGTGAGGCAGAGGAATTCTTCCAGAGATGCAATGTTATGCCCACTGAGGAACACATCAGTGGTACCACGCTTTCTATGGTTTCCTTAATATTCAGAAGTACATGATGATTTGAATGATTTGAAACACAGACAGAGTGAAATGAAATGAGGACTTTCCTGTTTATTTTTCTTGAAGGACCTCTTCCAGAGCCAATGTCAGAAGAGAAGGTAAGGACCCCTTACATGGCTGCACGCATACACACACATGTATACAATGACCAAAAGAACAGATTATTATAATAAAAAAAATAAAGTTAAGCAACCTAAAGAACAGTAAGAAAGTGTGTCGTCTACTCCAAAATTATGACTAAAAACTGAATGAAACCAGTGAGCATGTGACTCAAGGTTATTCATGATTGTCAATCATTCCAAACTAGACAGTTTAGCCAGTCATACCCCCGAGGATGCCTTTGAGGTCTAATATCTACCTGATTATAGCATAACGTTGAAAGTGATCATCATCACACAAATCATTAGGACCAAACAGAAAAAAATCACATAGACATAATGTTATAAACAAAATATATTTAGTACTTCATGAGAGTTGTGTATGCTTTCGGAATGAAAGTAAACTGGTACTGGAAGCTGCTCCATAGTGCAGTGGTTCATATATTTGCTTGGCAAGTGAAAGCTCGCGGGTTGTCTCTGTTGTAACAATCTGCCAAATTAAATAGGCAGAGCTCTGGTGACCACTTGTGATAAAAGAGTAACTGAAAATAGCCCCCTAGTGGCTGTATGTGGTCCTGCACTTTGAGATGTTTTTGCATTGAGTTTCATTTAAAGCTCCCATTGTTTCTTTTTTGTCCCCTGAATATTTGCACCACTTCAGTTATGTATGCTACTTTGTGTGCTAACAGTACCGTAGTGCAGTTTTGTACATGTGTGTATTTATAGTAGGGTTATTTTGAAGGATTTTGAATTTCTACATTAAATCGATCACGGACATTGCATTGAAATTAATATTAATGAGTCTTCTGCAATCGGAGGGACAACACCAAAAAGCCGAGAGAGGGAAGCAGGATGCAGATGTGTGACATATACTTCAATAACAAATGTCACATTTGTTACTGAAGTATAAGTATGTAAGTATATAAGTTCAAAATGTAACAGACTCAGTGCTCCTCAGCCTGAGAAAAACAGTGCAATGCCCCTTTAATTAGCACAGGCTCAGTCATCAAAATAAACACCACTCACTATACCTCGACACACACACACACACACGCGCGCGCACACACACACTGTAACAACATGGGAATCTTGGATTGGCCCCTCTAGTGACATTGTGGCTGACCTCTTCACCATGGCAACAGGAGTAGAAGATCATGGGATTGCAATGGCTTTAATTTGAGGATTATGCTAATGAGCTGACTAACAAGCAACATTCACACACTCTCACATACAGCCAGACTTCTGTAGAAAACAATCAGTCATTCACCAGCTGTTACATAACATGGCAGCACGAATCCTCACACTGACCTCTGACCTCCAGTGTGTCTTTTATCATCAGATGGCCAATAGTCCTGTTTAGATATTCAGTAACTTAAAACGCTTTTAAGCAGCATCAGTGCAAATGGAACACTAGTAGGTGCGTGTGATGAAGACACCTTACAGCAGAGGGCTTGTGCTCATGTGCAGCATTGGGCTGAGCTTATTTTTAGAGAAACAGCTGCTTCCACACTGGACGCAAGATTTCCAGAGATGAGGTGAGTCCCACACTACATATCAGATAGGAGCAGGGATATGTGCCGATCCCTGAACCGTCTGCCCAGACAGACGACTGCTCACACTGGGCCTCTGGATGTGATCAAAGCCACACATGGGGATCCAAAAGCCTCTGCCCCCCCCCCTCCATCAGCACATTTACTCTTGATAATTAAAAAGAAATGTTTGTGTGACTCTCGTAGAAAAAATATGCCATGTTCACTCAGATTGTTGGATGTAAAACACGGGCTGGACAGCTGAAGTGCATTGTGTGTATTTTTGATGCTAGTCCTCAAAAATCAAAGAACTCCAAGCTCTTTGTACTACTGGCGTGATCATTTCTGATTTAAAAAAAAAAAAAAAAACACTAAAAAATTAGGCTTTAGGATACAAGCCTTTGTTAATGAGTTAAACAGATTTAATGAAAGCTGGTCTTATCTGGTGAGAAACGTTCCCCAAGCACAGACAGTAGCGCATCTATTAAAGATGCAAGGTTCATAAAAAGGTAGTAAAAATCTAACTGCTCATTTAAATCAGCATATTTTTAGTTGTCTATCATTAAAAAATTCAAACAGCCTTTGTTTTTGCTTTTTTTTGTGAAGTTACTTTTCTCTGGAAATTCAAAAAGATTCATAATGAGCAGCTAGTTAAAATGAGCTCCCTCTAAACTTTAAGTCTCTAATGGGTTTGAAAAGGCTCTAGTTCTGAATCATTGAAGTGTTGATGTCCTTTGAAGCTGAGATGCTTTTTGGATTCTGTTTTACTTTGAATGAATTGACCCTTTTGCATGCGTGCAATGTGTTTTCGGCAGACAAATGCAAAGCCTAAAGTATCTGCGAGCTCTTCGGTCTCCAGTGCCTCTTCTAGCAGCTCCCTACCAGCAGCAACAAACAGCTCCTCACCTTCAGAGGTAATGTTCCCATGCCACTGAAAGATTTGGAATAGTTTTAAAGCTCAGAGAATAACAAACTTGTTTGAATATACACGTGTTTGTGTTTCTAGATTGAAAGGGCTTCAAGGTCAGAGCCGACCCCAGCCATCGACAGCCTGGGTCTCGCCTTGACAGTAGCTCAGGCCAAAGAAAGAGCCCAGCAGAAGCGTGGCGCCAAGAAGGCCCCGACCATGGACTGGAGCAAGAGGAATGAACTGTTTAGCAACTTATAAACGCCACAGGCATCCTCGTGTCCTCCACGTGGTTCTGTACTGCCATCCAGAGGCCAATCCAGAGAAATAATCAGCCCTCTCTTTGGTTGAAAAATAATGTGGCATCAAGCTTATTTTAAACGCCCATGTTAAACAGTATTATATGATGATTTATTTGTTTTAATTTAGGGTTTCTCTGACTTCTAAACTTTTAAATGACGTTTGAAATGTCAACATCACACACAGAAATATTAATAAGATATCAAGAAGAGAACTAGCAATGTACACTTTCTTATACGAAAAGGAGCATGAAAGGAATTTTAGGGAATAGGAATGAGAAATTCTTGACAATTGTTGACGAGTCACGATTTTAAATCTGAACATTTTAGAAAGAATGTAGCATTTCTGTCTGCTTGTCTTTACCTCCATGTTTTCCGTCTTGATTTGTGATTCAAACTAGATTTTTTTTTTTCTTTTTAATGTGGCTTTTGATAAATTTGTATATACTCAGATTTATTCTCAAGGAAAAGAAATGTTCTGTGTTTTGTTGATTCTGCTGAAGTCTGTTGAATTTTAAAGCTGCATCTTTTGGCTCAAGTGTCACTTACACACTTTCACTCCAATGGAAATATACAGAATGTACTGATGGCTCTGTGCTGTAGAATGTCTTAATGAACATTGATAAATATAGCATATCAATAAAACAGAACCCAGTCTGGTTTTTAATGCACATGATCAACCTTGAAAACACTGATCTGAAAGCAGCGTTCCTGAAATTCCTATTATAACCGAGGATCCGATGGCTGTGTGAATGCCATTTGAGGTGATGAACCCGTTTTTACCTGTTTTATACTCGGTGCACAGTCTGGTGTTCCACCAGAACAGTCTGAAAATTCCCTTTTTAATGGAAAATGTCATGGGTCAAAGAAGGATGTGAAGAAGAATCCATGAGCACTGAGGCAAAGAAAGTGATTGAACTTGTACTAGGCTGCTTTATAATGTGATAGCAGATGTTGGTGTTGCAGATGTCCAGCAAAGCACAACGTAGCTATTTCACCTTTATGTGTACTCACTGTGTTTTATACAGGCTGTATAAACATACGCAGCTCAGTGGGAATCACTTAATTCCTGATGTAGAAATAAAATGTTCATCACAGGGGTGATATTAAAAGTTTATATTATATGTTGCCCACCATAAATCGATTGACCCAAAATTCAGTTTTATTTTGATGATACAGCACCAAATCACAACAGCAGTCACCTCCTGAATTGTGGGATGTACTAAGTTTTCCACATCTCTGTTTACCTCCGGTTGTATTTACCTCATTTTTAGATGACTACTATGAAGCAAGTTTAACTGAAGGGAAGGCTTATACTAAAATATTCCACAATCTTACAACATGCTGACGACAGCCTGTTGTGGCATCATAGTGACATCATAGGGCGCTGTATTGAAAATAAATATAGAAAGTGTGTTGTCAACTTTGACTTTGGGCAATAACAATAAAAGTGAAGGTCAAACGCAAGCTGTGCATCACATTGGAATTGGAATGTGCATGTATTTAGCTGGTGGTGCAGAAAATCTATAAATGTATTTCCACTTGATAATATTTTGCTAAGTCTATTCTGAACTGCTAGAATTGCATCTACTAGAAAAAAAACATACTATAGATTTGCTGACAAACTAAAACAATGTCTGTGTTTTACTAGGCTATGGAACAGTAAGCTTTAATGTTTAAAGGTCTAATGTATAGTCATTACCTTACAAATGAGCATCAACAACAGCACAATTAATATTTCAATGATTCATTTGAAATAAATTATTTATTTTACTGCTCAGTGAGCTGAGCTGCAATAATCTATTTTTATTTGTAACTGCCCATTAAACTGTTATTTGATATTCTTTTTAAATCCTTTTTAACAACATCATCTGATTGGAGTGGGCAGAACCCGGAGATCATTTTGTGCAGAAGAGTCAAATGATGTATATAATGCCCCTTTTCATGGTGATTCCCATTACATCCAATCAGGGGAGGTTTGTTTTTGTTTTTTAAGCCACCCAGCAACAGAAAAACTACATACTGGTGGAGAAAGACAACAGTGGTAAGAATTGTGTCTTTACCCAACAGTATACAAGGACACGAGTGACTGTTGTGTGAACTAGCCTTGTAGCTAGATTGCTAACAGCCAAACTATATTACTGTTATGTAATGTAATTAGAGCAGGTTCTACAGCCCCAAAAGAAAAAAAATATTTAATATTCATTTCATTATCTTATGTAAATTAAAGCCATAAAATGTGACTGAACACAAAAAGCTGCTAAATGTACAGATATGGGGCTATGGATTAGCTGTAAACTGTAAGCAATATATGAGTCAACTATATGGCTTTTTTTATTCACTGTTTTTGGGTATTTTCACATCAAAACCACTGAGTAAGAATGGGAAAAATCTTGGTATAACAATGCATATTTTATATGCACATTTAAATATTACAAGCAGAACAACAGCACTTCCAAAGTACAAACCCTTTAATTATTTCTGTTCTGACACAGAATCCAGAAGGAAACATTAATAAACAAAACAGAAGAGCGAAAAAACAGAGAAAAAGGTTGTTGCATGGATGTTAACATGCTAAAAAATGTAAAAACATGCCAGCTTCCATTACCCAAATCTTTCCACCAAAGGTTTGGCGGAAAGATTTGACTCCAGTTTTAAAATGAAGGAGTACAGAGGAGTAAAGGAAGGAAGACTAAAGGGGCAGAAGGTAATGGCCTAATGACCAGATGGGCTCAAAAACTGATATTTCTACAGGATAGTAAGTAAAGTACTGAGTCAGTAGCTAAAAGAGAACTTTAAAGTCAAAGGAAAAAGAGAGAAATGTGTACAGGAGTAACTCTCAGAGTGCTACAGTAGATCTGGAATAATTCCTCAGGAGTAACATATTTAATAAGACAGCCTGAAACTGGTGATTCCTGCGGACAAATGTCTTCACCACACTAGAAATGAGCCATAATTCTTAGAGAACAAACAAATAGAAGAACAAAAATCCAAGTTCTTATAAAACTTTGCTGGTTATTTACAGTTATGATCCAGGTCCCTGCTTCCTATGGAGGCTGATGTCAGAGTAATTTAACTGATACAAAGCTCAAAGTGATCATTTTCTCAATTTACAACTCAGTTCTACAAGTAATAAACCAGTTTGACCCCACAGCCTAGGTCTTCCACTTTCTTCTTTAACAACAAACAGTTGCTATTTTGCATTTAAAGACCTGTAGGAGACTGCAAAACCTCTACTGCGTCTCTGTGGGACTGAACACTGCTGGAACAACATTTAAACACTGAACAAAAATATGGAAACATTAAATGCTAAACGAATTGATTGTGAAATTAAAATGGGAGAGGCATATTATTGAATATTATAAAAAAAAAATTAAAAGCCTCTTAAAAATTTAATGTCAAATTAACATCGAGTTTGTTCATTTAAATATATATCAAGGTGAAAATATATAGCTATCAGTTAATAAGCCAATGACACATTTTGGCAGCAAATAAAGAATCTATGTTCAGTCACTCTGAATTCCATGAAATGTTTTGGCCACTGCTAAAATGATTTTTTTTTAAAAAGTCCTGTTCTTTGGAAACAGCATCCTTACGGTACCATAGCAACCTGAGATGAGCTCTAAAACCTTCCCCGCTGTTACTAAATAACCTGAAAACCGATAAGCATTGACAGTAACACTTGTGTAAAAACAATTCCACACAGATCCAATGTAGGTTTATGAAATATGATTCTCTCCCTATATTAAACAATCATTTCCCCACGCTACAGACTGTAAGCAGCAAAATATACATATTAGATCATCTTACTAATATACAATAGAATGAGTTAAAGCAGCCAATAGGAACTCTTTTGGTTAAAAATAACCCAAACATATATATAAGTATAAATATAATCACAGGTCAATATGTTCAGTATAAACACATCTGACTACAACACATAAACAATTATTTGTATATACACGGGTTACATGGATGCAATGGACTTCTATTCCCTTTAAGTGATAAGAAACTGAACAACATCGGGAAGCTCTTCTGGCTGCTGTTTGTACTCTCTCCAATAACTTTCCCAGGTGTGTGTCCTAAGGCGAAATGCTCACAAACAGATAAAAAGCTGTGCAGGAAAGTCCTCAAATATTCACAAACTGATTGATCTTAGAGCCCAGGAAGTGCTGAGCTGCACGCTCTCTGTTCTTCCCAGCATCTAAGAGTTCCTCTGACCCCATGCTGACTGGTCTCATTTCTGTCTGCTGCTCCCTTGAGACAGGAACGTTTTCTGTTTGCAGCACAGAAGCTGGGAAGTCACTCCAGCATGGCATCTAGTTGGTCGGCCAGGTCATCAAACATGTTGCCAATGTCATCCAGAATATTCCCTGCTGCCTTCACTGTGGTGCTCCCACTAGGAAACAGATGGGACAATGTGAAGTAAAAAATAAGGTATGACTTGTTATTTTCTGCTAACAGTTAACCTAGCTGTCAAGTTAACTGGTGATTCACAAGAGCTATGAATGTGAGATAAAGTTTGTATAGTATATAGTATAGAGAAAAAAGCACTATATGAATACATGGTTACATGTAGCCTGTAGGCACGCACTCTTGAGTGGTCACTAATATTAGAAACATAAATGCCAATCCACCCCGTGTCCATTGCTTCCATCAGCTGTGATAACACTATCAAGTCCAGAGATGAGGTGGCATCAGTGTCTGTAACTAACTGTACACAAGCAAAATATTTATATTATCATATATATACATGTATGTGTCATTGGCACAATATCAGCTTTTCAATTTTGAATATAAAAATTAGCATCACTCTTTTAAACCTGGCACCTGTCTCCCGGAAACTTGTCTCAATATGGGAAATGCGCTCTGGCATGAACAATCACAGAAGCTTCACTACAACTATGTCCACTTAAGGACATGGGGTCCTCCGACCCCCCTTTATATTAGCTCCTGTCCCCACATCAGGCATTCTTGCTGTCTTTCCTGTGAAGATCACTAAAGCTCGTGGAACAGGATTATCCACTTGACTGTTTGCTGATTCTCAAACATTAGTTTTTCTTGTTTCAGGAATTTTATGACACTAATATTTTCATCAAAAGAATTAGCGTCAGACTGGCTTCGTGTCCACCTTTCGCCCTATGGTTGCTGGGATAGGCTTCCTTAACCCTGATAAGGATAAGCGGAAGAGAATGGATGAATAGATGGATCAAGAATATATTTCTCTAAGAGTGGCTGTGATATTGTTGCAGACCCACGTGTTATAACACTAGCACATCAAGGAAGCTTGTGTTTGTATTTCTGCAGCTATTGCCAGCTCTCAAAGCTGAGCATTAGTGATTATGGTTCATACTAGATCCTCTCAGGGGAATCCTGCTGTATTCATTTCCTCAGCCACATGCCCTCAGTACTGAGCAGGGTGAGGCACTGAAACCGCTAAGCCATGGATGGTGGAGCTAGCTTGTCTGCTTCACAGCCAGTTATGGCCACTGCCATTGTGCAGGGACTAGGTCATGCAGACACATGGACAACTCTCAGACTATAAGCTTTTCACCCCTGCAATCTGCTGATGAAAGTGAGAGGCGGCTTAATTCCCTGTGTCCTGTCTGAGAATTATGCATTTATATAGACAGAAATAAGGGAATTAGAAAAAGCAATCAGTTCTATGTGTTCCAGGCTCCTTGGCACATAGGGAAGCCTATGCCAGCTGTCACATTGGGTGGTAGAGGCTATTGTCATGGCATATGAGTACCAGGGATCACAGCCTCCTGCACGCACCTGGTTCTCTGTTTCTGCACCTTCACTGGTGCTTACTGCTGGCTCTTAATTTAAGTAGGCATGAAGTGTTGATCTTCCTGGGTGAAGGAGTTATAGTCTTTGGACCATGCAATCTCAGAGTGCTCTACATCTACCATAGTGAGCTACTGAGTGAGGTTTGACAGACAAAGTTGGTTACTGGCATAACCTTGTAAATTGAATTTGGCTCATTGCAATGCCCTATTTGCATGGACACCAGGAAGAAGTACTTTGTCTGGTATGGGTCCAAGGGCAATAAAGGGGGTCAGGGGGACTCTGTGTCCTCGAGTTGACTGATGCATTAGTAGAGGGTGCTTTCCAAAGTGGGATACCAAAGAGAACCAGGTTTACTCTAATAAATGAATGTGTTAGAAAACTGGAACTACAGCCCAGCAGCTGGTCTGTCAGATCAAGGAAAAGTTCAAACAACCAGTGCAAACCAAAGGTTATCGTGATACCACAGCTCAGCAACCAGTATAAACAGTACCATATTATCATTCCCAGGTATTTATCATTTACATATGTCACCATCTTGCTAATGGCCTCTCTAAAGCCATGCGTCCTCTGGTCCAGATGTACAGATACAATTAACTTTTTAAAGCACACCACACCACCCCAACACAGTACAATACTTCTTACCCGTCCACATTGCTCTCCTGTGCCAGTTTGGTCTCCACTACTTTGAGAGCAGCTTCCAGTGATGTACTAGTTTGCTCTAGTTTCTTCTGGGCCAGCACCTCCACACTGGCCACACCAGGCGGCGTTATCCATCCTTTTCCTGCCTGACTGGGTAGTGTCGAGGTGGGGCAGCAAGAGCTCAGCAATGGGGAGGGTGGAGCAGCAAAGGCAACACTTTGAGCCATTCTGAGATTTGGACCTGAGGAACAACAAATAGTGAGGAAACAAGTTTAAATGTGCTTTCTTAGCATGTGGCTAATACAAAAGCCAAGCTTGACCCTAGATGGGTCGCTGACGGCCTTGTTGGTATTAAGGGAATTACTATCTTCTTTTCATTGTTACCTGCTGTTGCTGCATAGGTGTTCTGAGGGAGTCTTGATACAGCGACGGCTTTCTGTGGACTCTCAGGTTCGGGCGTGGAGGTCTGTCTGTGTTTCACAGGTTTTGGACTGGGCATACAAGTCTGAATGTACATGTTGCTTTTCAGCTTTGGGGAGACTGTGTGAATCTGTACGCTCGTGAGGTTAGGAATGGCTGTTTGTCCACTTGGTTGCAATGGCGAAACAGTTTTTTGAGGAGTTGTTGGTTTGCTGTTGGGGGTTTGTTTGAGAGGACTGGAAGGTTTTGAGGACAATGGAGGCTTTGGGCCTTTTCCTATTGATCCTATTCTCTGGAAAACAATGCATGGCCTCTGAGCTTCATCATCACTCAGTTTACTGATGTCATTTTGCGTGTAGAGGCTCTTGGGTTCTGGTTGCTTGTTGTTTCTGTGTGGGGTGCTAGCCTCTTCAGGACTGGACGCATCTTTGTCTTTTGGTTTGTGTCGTCGTTTCACCGTGTCAGACTCCTTTAGATTGAACTCTGGGAGTTCAAGGCTGTTTGGGGTCTGGACAGCCTCTGAAGGAGTTTTAACTTCAACACATGGTTGAGTAACAACTGCTATCCTGGGTCGCTGTTTGATCGTCAGGTTGCCTTCTTCAGCAAACGGTAGATGATCCTTGGAACTGTTCTTGGGAGATGCAGCAGCACTCTTTGATATGTTTTCAGTTTTCTTTGCTTTCTCTTTCTCACCAGACTCTCTCTCTGTACTTCTACCTCTTTGTCTATTAAGGTCTCCTTCTGTCCTTTCATTTCCTACCCTCCTAAGGCCCCCAAGACCCAAGGCTGGTACAGGTTTGGAGTGCTGTGTGATGGTGTGAGAAGGAAATCCACGTGGGATCAGGGAGGAAACAGGGCTGAATGCAGGTGAAACAGGGAGGTGGGCTGGTGGTATATCTATTCTTCTAGACGGGCTACTGCTGCTGCTGCCTTCAAGCCTGGCTGCGATACTCCTCACACTGCCTGCACTCTCCGTCTCTACCCCTTCCTTCACCTCTGGCTCTACTCCTGGGTGGTTTTCTGGTTGACACACGCGGCTGTCGTTTACTGAGCTCATCCTCTTTGGTGGGGGTGGAGGTGGACCTTTGCGTCGAGAGCGCACGGCAAAGGAGTGGCTACGGTTGATGTGACGTTGGGCCCCTAAAGGACTTGCATGCCCGCGCCCAGGCCTGCGTGACATGGTGGCATAAGATGGCATGACTGCAGAAGAAGCAGAGGTACAAGGGGAAGTGGGATTGTCATCTTCATCTTCCTCTGGTTCACCATCTGACAGAGCATAGCGATTCAGGCTTTGTGAGCGCTTCTTTTGCGGGCCTTTATGAGTGTCGTTGGCTGAGCCCTGAAGAAGTAAGGGCCCCAACAGCGGGACAGCCCCAGGCAGTGGCTTGGAAAGTACTCGTGGAACCCCACTGACTACTTCTGCCTGAGCTTGGATATAACTGAAAGCCTTCTGTGCTGGGGAAGCTTGCGATGATGGTGATGATGGGGAGGAGGGTGGGTGTTGCTGTGGGTGTTGTTGAGGATGATAGGGGCGGTTAGGAGACTGGAAATGTTTGGCTTTAGGTGGGACAGCTGGGTAGGCAAAACGGGGCATCTTGCTAGGGGTTAGTGGAGGTGTGAGAGGGGAGAAGGGGATTTTATTTGGAATAGCAGATTGACTCTGATGCGCCCACGACTCACTGGGTCTCTGTCTACTTCTGCCTCCAGGACTGCTTCTTCCACTCTTCATCTCTTCCCCTGCACCACTACTTAAACTCTCCTCAGACCGGCTCGATGTCCTTGCTGAAGACAGTACGGCCTGTTGATCCTGACAATGTGCCAAATTTACATTTCCAGAGTTTCCAGATTTCCCTGAGCCCCGCGAACGCATGCCAATGCTCTCTTGACTGACCGACATAGCAGTTCCACCTGCAGCAGAGGACACGCCTTTAATGTTGAACATCTCAGCGGGACCTCCACCCACCTTGCCCATCATTGCACTCTGTAGCTCCATGCTTAGCTCACTGTCCTGAAAGGAAAGGAGGGCTCTGGGAGTACGAGGGGAGGAGCAACACTCGTTGGATGGAGTATCAGCGTGTGCGTTGTGTGTTGGCGTGTGTTCAATAGCCACCAGCTCGAGAGCAGCAGGCAGCTTTCGTCTGAGATTTCCTCCTCCAGATCCGTCGGCATGGTTACGAGAGCGCTGCAGGTCACACAGTCTCTTCACTGCTAACATTAGTTTCTTCTGATGACCTGAAACACACATTATCTAATTATTACAGAGCTAAAAAATATTTAATAAAAGAGATCAGACACTTCCAAATACTGCCCTTTCTTTGCTTTGACACTGCCACAAGCCATCAAAGCACAGAAAGGAGTCCGTTTCCCAGCCTATGAGGCAGAGTACACCTCAGACAGGTCACAGAAGCAGAGGTTATTTTAGAAAATTATAGAAATTCCTCACCCAGTTTAGTAATGCCGATCTCCTGTAGGTCCTCCCAGGTGATGTCCTTGACAATAGCGATGGAGTCATAGCCATTGTCACACAATGTTTTCTGGTATTGAGGCAAGCCAATCACACTCAGCCATTCCACCAGGTCTGACTGAACACCACAACACAGACAAGATTTTACAATGACTGCAAGAGAGCCAGCTGTTTACATGATGTATATGGCTAATAAGTGTGAGGACTGATTTCTCACAGGAATGTAATCTGGGAGCCACTCAGGAATGCTCAGCTTGCCAATCTCCATTGATATCTTCTTCCTGTGCCCCGGTTTGGTCACTCCGATGGCTGTAAGATCCTGAAGAATATCCGAGAATATCCAAGCAAACAGTGAGTGAATCATTAATATGACCAGTTTTTTAATTGAAAAAAAACCCTCTGATACTTCTACAAATACATTAATGATTAAGAAAACATAAATGTGATGTGATGCATTATGTTATTTTTCTTTACAATGAAAAAGTCTAATGGCATAGTGCTACAAACACTAAAAATTGTAACATAAATACACACCTCAGGGGTCATTCTGCTGATGGTGGGTACATCATATCCTGCACTGATGAAGCTGGAAGTGTACTGCTCGAGCTGGAACCCACACAGCCACTGGTAGATAGCTTCTGAATCCTAACACCAGAGAGGAGATATATTTCCAAAATCTCTGTGTGTAAGAAATATTTACATAAACTTGCACAACTCTAAAACTCTGCTCACCTTGCCTTCCAGAAGCTGTTCAGGCCTCACAAAGCCTTTCTGAGGAGTGCCGTTAACCTGTTGGCGGGAACCACCTAAAAAACACACACAATTAATCCTGTGGGATGTGTTTTGCGATGAGTGTGTGGACCAAGACAGACACTGGAGGAAAAACAAGACACACCCAAAAAAGATAACCATGTTTTCAAAGTAATAAAATTCTGCTTTGTGACAGCAAGAGATCAATGCGGTCTGCATTTGTCGAGTCATGTTAAATCATTCTTTTCCAAGCAGCTGTGTGACTGAATGGAGCTGACACGTCTCTCCAGGTAAGTGAAGTTGTGCCATCTACCAGATCTCATACACCACTCACTCATCTCGTTTACAGTCATTAGTTATATACTCAGATCTCAGAGGAATGATACTTTCTTGCCAACTGCTCCAATTTTGCTTCTCTTCTTGCCTGAGGCGAGTCTTTTCTTTCTGCTCTTCTAGTCCTTTCTCCTAACATTTGATCATCTCAGTTTCAATAACTTTTATTTAAGACCTCTTACAGACACATAGAAAAACCTTGTGACATTGCAATAACTGATATAAAACACTGCAGATGTTAACTTAGTCGGCATGATACTCACCGATCAAAATAACACAGCTTATTGCAACATGCTCTTTTTACAAGCATGGAATGAGATGAGGAATTTGTGCAGTTGTAACAGTTGTACTGTGGAAAAGTACAACTAAAATTAAAATACATTGCCTAAAAAAATTAAAGGAACACAAAGTCAGTTTAATTTCTAGGATAGTGATGACCCCTCAAATCAGGAATGGTTTTAAAGGTGGAGGCAACTGACATTTTTTCTTTCCTCAGCTTTTTTGTGCCTGCCAGCACAGTCTCAAGAGGATGGAGGAGATTACAGCAGACAGGCAGTTACTGTAGGAGAGCTGGACAGGGCTGTAGGTCCTTGACCCATGAGCAGGATTGGTATCTGCTCTTTTGTGTAATTTTTTTTAGTGGTTTTAAACAAAAGCTCTCCAGGCTTCCTGAAGGCCTTCACTTGACTTGTTTTCCAGTCTTTGTACTCAACTATTTCCAACTGTGTTTTTAAGCCAGTCTGACCCATGACTCATTCAAGTAAAGCATAAGAGAAGCCTAACTCAAGGGGTACGCAAGTTTTTTTTATCTACACACAACAGACAACTTAGCGAAGAAACATTTTTTCAAATATTGACAGTATCAGTTCCATTTCTTTAGGTGAATCTACCAAAAATGCCAAAGAGAACAAAGCAGTGGGTCCTTTAAAACTGGATCAAACCCTTTCTCCTCTGAAAAAACATCAAACATCTTGTCAAATTAGAACGACGGTCTTACCCCTGAGAAAACACGAGAGCAGCAGAGCTCCTGATGTCTGACACTTCATCCTTCCCTCCACCTATCCTTCGTGCAGGGCCGACATTACCTCCTCTTCTCTTTCTGTTTTAATTCGCCTTTCTCAGTCATTTAACAAATGTCTTTTGCTCCTGATGCTCACAACCCTGTCTCCTCCCTCTTCTCCTTCACGTTAACCCTCCGATTCACCCCGAGGTCAATGGGAATTCTCTGCTTCTTCGAGTGTTAACATTTAAAGCCTTCTCTCAGAAGAATGAACTTTAGTTCTGAAAATACTGTAAACTTGCAATCCTGCACCTGCCAGTTTTACCTGACAGCAGAGCACATTTCTCCAGGCCTTTAGTGATTCTTTTGAAGTAGTGATCTGGGCTTTTATGGCTTGTGTAGATGAAAGAAGATGCTGGGTTTTTTTGGCTTCAGTGGTGAAGTAAAGTATGGTAAGAATTTACTGTCCCCCTCCATCTCATTTCCTTTCAGACCGTCAACAAAAACAGCAAAACAATGCTGTACAATCCCTGCACACAGCAGCTCAGTGGTTTCTAAAGATACCACCTTTTTGTGGTTGAAAGATTCATAGGTCTGTATTAAGTAGATGAAGATACAAAAAAAATAACAAACAACAACAAGAAAAAAAAAAACACTCCTCTGTAAAAGGTCAAGTAAAACAACTGGACTGAAAAAGCAGTCAAGCCCCAAAGAAAAAATACCTTCAGAAAGTCTGGGACCTTGGAAGAATCACAGCTAACAGAATTATTATTATTATTATTAAACAGAGTAAAAAGATGTAGTGTTTGGTGACTACCTTTGGATCCATCAACCTGTTTGCTGTGGTCCACTCCTATGACTCGGTCCCTTGATTCACCAGCAGAGGGAGCCAGCTGCACACACAAAACAAAGGGATAATAAACAATTTCTGTTACTGCTAGTGAAAATGTCTGCTGCAGACATATGAAACAGAGCATCTCCTTGTTTTTAGTGACTGCCTTGGTTGTCTCTGAGCATATCTGACCTTGCCAGCGTCGGTGCTGTGGCAGCAATTAATCCCATTCTGTTTGTGGCCGCTCTCTGAGCTCTGACCACTCCCTGCACTGCGGCTGCTACCAACACTGCCGGCGCTGCCGACACTGTTTCTGTCACCTGAGAAAACAGAGAGAGATGACAGTTTGACAGGAGACCTGTAGAGTGTCTGAGAGTTAGGAAAATGGAGACAATTGTAGCATGAAATTTATAGATTATATATTTATAGATTAAAGTATGTGTTCTGACTACTGTACTGAAATAAATACATAAAAACTATTAACAAAGTCCTATTTATTACTAAAGGATTAAGAAATATATTCATTTCCTTTCTTGATTTATTTCCTTGCCTCACTGTTTGTTGTAGATCCATTTTTAATATATCAGTTTGTGTACAGTTTTAATAGATGCAAGGTATTTGTTAGTGAGTTGTTTCATGGTAAGCAAGGCTAATCTCGGCCTGCCACTAGCTCCATATTTAACACAAAGTTGTTAATATTAAACTTCCGATTTAATATAAAGAATTCAGATCATTTATGAAATTCTTACATTATGTCTTCAAAGAATAGACATTCTCTCTGTTTGGGAAATAACTGTGTATGTAACTATACATTACATAGTAAAAAAAAAACATTAACATGTTTCCTGTGGAGATTTTCCAAGAATAAGAGGAGGCTCCAACATGAGACACCATCAGACCTAGAAAAGCTTAAAAAAGACCCTCGAGGCGTGCTGCTCCCTCATAGAAATGTCCTGCTGCAAGAGAACCGGGTATGGCTGCTGGATTGTTAGAAGTGTATAAAGCAGACAGGGTGGGATTTGAAAGGCTGGCATGGTAAGGTTAAAACTCTGGGATCTAAAAGGATAAAACAGGAATAAGCTTCTTTAAAAAGACCCAGTTTAGCAAAAATTCGGCGACCGGACTGGTCTACAGGTTCACAGACGATTGGGGTTTTGTTGGGTGGGGTAGTAGGGGTTTGGGACCACACACTCTTACCAGTGGGAGAGCTCCTGAGGACCCAGATTTCCTGAGTAGGGCTAGCAGAACTAGCTGGGGTTGAGAGCTGACTGCCCAATGGAGCACCTAACAAACACACACACACTTTAGACACTTTCACTGTACACTCTGCCTACTGCAGAGCTGAAGCTGGGACTGAGCATCATGGAAAGTTTTTTCATCAAGAAAAAACTGGGATTAGGGGGCTGTTTGGGAGGGTAATGACACAGTAAGCTCATGGACAGAAACATCATCCACCCCTCAAAGGGTCAACACACCGAGAGACACAAAATGGCTACAAATAATGTGCAGCCATTTTTATAATTCTGTTTCTCTTAGTGGCCATTTTTGCCCTTGTATAATTGATTTACTGCATACATCCATGTTTATCTGTGTTATTAGTTTTTAGCATCTCGTAGTAGTTTAAATGTGTTAAGCTTAGTAACACATTTAAACTACTACTACATGTTCACTTTGTGAACGTGTATTCAGAAACTTTGTTTTGATTTTGCATTTCTGTGGTGTGAGGTGTTGGTAGTTCGTTGCTGTCGTTTTACCATATTTTGTTGACATTTTGCCTATATGTCTGTGGTCCCTTGTGTGTCTGGTGTTATGTCCATTTTTCCTGTTCAACAATCTTTGCGGTGCCTGGGATAAGGTGAATCCATCACAGGTGGTAAAACAGGGAAAAGCTTGGTGACTGCATCAGTGTGTGTACCTGCAGGGTCATAGCCAAGGATGTATAAGTCATCAGTCTGAGGGGCAGGGCCGTGACTTGAAGGAGGAGCTCTGGACACAAAGTGTTGTCGTTGGCAAGGCATTGAAGCTTGGCGGAAGAGAGTGCCCCCTAAGGTCAGGGAGACAGGTTTGGTTTGAGGTGGGCATGCATGAGTGAGGGAAAGTAGAT
Organism: Hemichromis elongatus; assembly: GCA_015108515.1. Classification (NCBI taxonomy): domain Eukaryota; kingdom Metazoa; phylum Chordata; class Actinopteri; order Cichliformes; family Cichlidae; genus Hemichromis; species Hemichromis elongatus. The sequence goes on from VUQR01036165.1 coordinate 34,454, forward strand.
AATGCACATGCATGTGCAGTGGCAATTTGAAATGCATGCACAGGCATCGAAAGCTCTTAACCATGCAACAAAAAGCTATGAATATTATCAACTGTATCATTTGTCTCCATCATGTATTCTTCATCATTGAGTACATGGAACAACAAGTAAAAAGGGACAGAATGACTGTATATTGCCTCTACAGTTACATAACAGGCTGATGAATGGAAGTTTAAGATCATCAAAGACACAGAGATGGCTTACACTTCATTTGTGTAGTGATGGTCTCCGTTTGCTGACACAGAGCTCAGACACACTAATACACATGTGCACACAAACCTGCTGACTTTGCTTCAGAAAGCAAAGAGCCCATCACCGACTTTGAGGCGAACTCTTTTCTCTTGTCTCTTCCCCCCAAGCATGAGCAGTCATACAGTCTCACACACACACACACACACACACACACACAGAATACCCCGATGTAGACTGTGAAGGCTTTAACACTGAGCTGACACTTCACAATCTGGCCATAGTAATCCTATTAATGTGTGTCTCTGTGAGACTGTTGTGTATTTGTGTGTCTCTGTGTGTGTGGGTGGGTGTTTTTTTGTGGGTGTGTGTAGACTGGCTTGTTGAAGACACAGAAGTGCGCATTTATGTCTGGAGCATTTTTTGGAGCCCTCACTGTGCTGCTCTCTCTATGCTAGAAAGTCAGTGGTTTTACAGCTGCAAACAAGTGAGGAGCTCATATTCACAGGGATTAAATTAGTTGGTTTACAAGCATGCTGAACTCTCCAGTGACCATGTCTGCAAACATGATAGATCCTGCTTGTGTACAAGTGTGGAGATATTTTGGTAGCCTGGATATATAAGAGTCGCTATGGGTCAGATTAACTGTTACCAACACCAAAAATACAGTTGTCTGAATTCATGTACACTATGGATGTGTGTGCCCAGGCTGGTGCTACTTCAGCAATACAAAACAAAATAGGTAAACAAATAAATAAATATGAAACTTGACAGATATTTTCATGTCTCAAATAATTATATGACTATGAGATCTGGCAGTTCCTCTTGTTTCCCAGCAGTATTTACAGTATGTTTTAGCTCACTGTTTTAGTTTTTTTTAAAAAGGTTTTTAAAACTAATGGGAATTTCTATTATGGATGAATTTGACCTGAAACATAATTACAAAGATATAAATAACACAAATTAAATGAGAAAATTAGGCTTTGTTTTTTTTTGTGAAATTGTACAGTTAAAGGAAAACTCTGAAAACACATCAGCTCTCAATAGGGAAAGACAATCATGCTGTCTGTCTACACTGATATGAAATGGGTAATGTGTTAGCAATAAAAGGATGTCACATAGTTTGATGGAAATGTTCTTCCTGTTAATAGGGAGTTTTTCCTTACCAGTGTCGCCAAAGGACTTGCTCATAGGGGGCCATATAATTGCTGGGTTTTTCTCTGTATGTATTATTGTAGGGTCCACCTCACTGTTGTTGTGATTTGGCACTGCATAAATTAAACTGAACTGACTTGAAATAAAGTGAAAATGATCAGCCTACAGAATTCAATGACACCATGAAAATCAAAGTGCAACAATGATGTAGTAGACTAGTCTATTTCATTGCAGCAACTCAAAATGGTATGGTTCCTATGTGCTTATATGGATGATTAGCAGCATCAGGGATAGTGTTCTAGAGCAGTGGTTCTCAAACTTTTCACAGTGAGTACCACCTGATAAAATATATAGTTTTTGAATTACCACCCTTATGACTGACATTAAAGTATTTAACACCAACCTATTTAACACCACATACAACTTACACAAACAATTTTATTTCTTATATGAATGTTTTTTATTTTAACTGTCATAAACAGGATGTGAGTGGGCGTTAAGGGGTCTGGGAAGGGATCTCAAAGAGGTGAAATGCTTAGAGGTGAAATGTCTTCAAGCAACTTGGAGAAGTCCAGACGCTTTTCTTTCCAAGCTCCTTAGACTACGATGACCTGGATGACTGAGAACCTTCACACACATGTCACTGTTGTTTAGTTTTCTGTCTACATTTATGTCTGAAGTGATAGCAGAGCTGTACGTTTTCATTTTTGCTGTGGTGGTTAAGCTGCCGGATTTTCGGCTTCACGACCCTCCTTCATGGTTCGTGCACATCGAAGTTCAGTTTGCGCTTCGTGGCTTCACTGGATTGGCTGTCCACCCGCGGTGTGATGACCCTCCTCCGGGATCCCCCCACCCAATGGAAATACACCACTCTCAAGGCGCTGCTGCGGCGCTACTCCCTCTCCGATGCAGAGCGGCCGAGAAACTCATTTCTCTCTCGGGCCTGGGTGATGGTACCACTCTCGAGCTCATGGAGAGCACGCTGTCCTTGGTAGGAACAGATGACGGCGGACGCCTCTTCACTCACCTCTTCCTCCGACAGTTGCCAATGCGAGCTGGCCTTGCCAACTTCCTGCTGTTGGCTGCGAAGGATTACTGCTCACAGAAGGAGTGGATCACATTCTCCTGGCTACCAGGAGCTTCGGCATCCAGGCGATAGATCCCGACTCACTGACGGCATTTCCCACGCCCCCACCGATTCTCTGGGGGCCTCTGACTCACCGATGGTGGCTGGAATTGCAGCACTGTGGAAAAGAGCTGTGTTTGTACCATCACCGTTTTGGCACCGCAGCACGGCGCTGTCGGCCGCATTGCCATTTTAAGGCCCAGGGAAACGAGCCCACTAGCACTCTGTAGCGGTTGCTTTTAATAGAGGACTCATGCTTGGGAAGACATTTGGTTGACTCCGGCTCCCAGAAGAGCCTCGGGAACTCTCGTGTCGCCTTTGCATTCCTCCACAATGGTATATATTATTTAATCCCAAAAAAAAAAAAAAAAAAACTTTGGAGATTTCCGCTACAGGGAGCCCAAGCACCACTAGTGGTACGCATACCACAGTTTGAGAACCACTGTTCTAGAGGATCTCCTCCAAGATCTGGACCAGAGCAGCACTGAGCCCCCTGACCATCTGAGGTGCAACCTGACGGCATGGATGGATCGAAACATAATATCCCAACAAAGAGACAAATCAAACCTTCCGGCAATGGCATGTATTGAGTTGGACTGCCTGTACAACCTCTTTTTTTATCCAAATACAAAACTAGTGAGGCATGTTCTTTAAACTGAGGCATCCTCTCTCTTCACTGTCTGTCTAACTGGATCATTTCATTTACCTCCACGTCTACTGAGAGGAACACAGCTATAATATTTGCATAAATATTCTAGAGTGTATTAATGTTATTTATTTATAAGGTTTACTGGTGTTTATGCAGGTGTGTACAAGCTTTTTATTTACCTGCTCTTTTGCTGAGGACCTCTACCACTGAAGGGGGGAAAAAGCCCACCCGGTCTGTCCCCCGCTGGGTGTCATGGATGTGACCTTTCCACCGGCCGTCTGAGTGCTGCTCCAGGACCTGTCAGCAAGAAACCACGAAATACTTCATTACAAATGGGATTAGTCTTGGTACACTTCATAGTCCCACCACATTGATACAGTTATATAAACACTACAGGCGTTGATTAAAACAAAAAACAAAAAATACAATGTCTTAGCAAAAATGCATTAGCTTTAAGCATGTGTGACACCCACAGGCATGTACTAAAGTCCATAATGAGTGGGCCAGTGGGCTGGAAATTCACTATCTATTCACTGTGAGCATTAACAAAATGCCTTGAGAGAAGAAAAACAAACACCTCTGCTTTCTGACAGGGTAAGAGACAACAGCACACAAGTTCAAACACAACTCTCAGATGTCACTATGACTCACATAAATATATCAAAATACACAGCAGAGAGCACATAAAGACATGACAAGACAACACATGAATTAGAGCAAACTGTGATAATAATGCTGATAATGAAAGACACAGCAGCAGCAAGTTTGTGCCCATTCCTCTGCTGTGGTCTCCTGCTTGGAGTACATGAAATTACCCTGAAACATACCACACAAATCCTAGCAACACCTTCACCTATAACTCATGCATCTCATTTTCTCATCTCAATCAATGATTCCAATGTTTTTGTTAGTTCTTATTTGTAAGAACTATACTTGTCAGCATATACAAACAATAAACAATTTTTTTTGAAATTTTTATAATAAAATAAATGATTAAACTTTACAATTTGCAGGATCTTCACTTCCTTAAAAAATTTGCAAAATCTTTACCTGACTTATTTTATCTTACCAAACAAAAACTAATGCTACTGATTTAAATGAAAAAACAAATGTTACATTATTGTTCAGCACATTTTTAAATTTACCAAATAAAGAAATTTCCTTCTGTACTTTTCCCAGGAAATAAATGATATTGATCATTTTAAATTTGATATTAAGGATTTTCAAATTAATTTTATTTAATTACATTTTTCTATAAACAAGGACAATTAAAATAATGAACAAAAACAATATGACACATAGCAACCATCAAACAACATTTTGAGATTTTACATACAAAACAGTACCATAATCAGATCTCCTGCCCGCAGGTTAAGAGCAGTGGGATCATGGAGATTCCAGTAGTCCTTCACTGCTCTAACTTTAAGAGAGCTTGATGCTTCTG
>VUQR01036165.1:39075-54095 GCA_015108515.1 Hemichromis elongatus
TTTATTCTTTTAAAAAAAAAAAAAAAAAAAAAAAAGACACCTGATCGCATTTCTAAACCAGAGAAGCCATATTATCCAAATGTATCAGTGCAACATCAGGATACCATTTTATGAGCTACCCACCTCTCAGCAGCTGTTTGATTTCCCTGCTGGCTGTAGAAGTGGTGAACTGATTGACAATGTCCAAAGCCGTCTGGTTGTAGGTGTTGCGCATGTTCACGTTGATTCCCGCCTAGACACACACACACAGATTGTGAGGCTGTGTGGGAGTCTAGACTTTTAAAAACAAACCCTCCCTCAAATTCCAATCTGCTTTATTAAAGAATAACACTAAGCAGGTGAAAACATAGTGAGATGTTTCTGCGAAGACTCTTTATGTCGACACTCTTTGTAAAAACAGCCTTCCACATGGCTCATAAGCCAAACAGATACGATTGTCTTTTTTGCTTACGTCAAGAAGCAGCCGCACTACATCCGTTTTGCCATAGAGGGCAGCCTCGTGCAAAGATGTCCCCGCTTTGGTGGCTCTGTTAATGTCAATGCCAGCTTTGAGGAGCAACCTAGGAAGTCCAATCAGAAACACCATGTTAGTGTGCGGGAGAATCAGTTACAGTCATATAGTCACAGTCAGCAATTGCAAATTTCGTTTTGTTTATGTCTGGACTTTTGTTTTTTCTGTGTGCCCAGGATGACTTTCCTACCAAATGACACCTGTCAGACAGCTGGCCACACATCTCACGCCACCCACAGCATTTCAGTTGGGCTGAGGTCTGAACTTTGACTCTAGAATAATTTGGTATAGAGAGGACATGGGTTGACATGATAGCCCTTCCATAAAAGTCCTTGTTCAGTTTAACTGTACTATCATAAACTTTAATATTTAGTGTGCTAACTGAGAGTAGATCTTTTGCAAATTCTCTGAACATTAGGGAACCTTGGGTTAAATTTGCTTTCACTGGGAAGACGGTGGTATTATTTATTATTATTTTTATAATATTATAAGTGGTCACACTTGCTGATGATCAATTAAACAAGTGCATTTGATTAGCAGCACCTGGCTGCTACTAATTCTCTTATCCTCACCATTACTGCTTATCTTTTCACAAGCTGGATCGCAGTCCTTTAAACTCTTTTTTTTTTACGTGACTGCACAATATAACATTTTTAGAAAAATCAAAAATGTTGCAACTTATGAGCAAAAAGAGGATTGTAATTATACTATAAATACTAGCCATTTGGAATAAAGGTGCAGCAGCAAAATTGTTTTATTTTTGATCACATATTTTAAGAACATTGATGAAATGTTTTTAATGAATAGAATTCTTAAACATTAAAGTATGCATTATTTATCCTACAATAATTAACTAACAGCTTGTTAAAAATCATTTAAAACATTTCCTTGTGAGTGTAGAGTTTTTAAAGCAAATGCTGCAGATACTACTGACAGGAGAAATACTTAAGTTGTAAGTTGTGAGGATAAAAGGTACCTAGTGTACCACTTTTAATCTTTATGGTACAAAACGTTGAGAGGGCTGAATGTCTGAAAACTGTCACAGAGTTTAGACTTTTCTGTCCTCTATAAAAATGTTATTCTCAGAGACTCCATTCAAATTGCACTGTACCTGTTCACCAAGTAAAGAATGTGCTAAAGCAAAGATTCTGAACATGAGGCGTCATGATCACAAATTATCTCTAAAATAATTATTGATAAATGAATTGTTAAAGTGCATTTTCTAACACAGGCAGATTGTAGATGTAAAACCACAGGAATTTCCCATCTATTTAGGCACAAAATTATATCCTCTTTGCATAAAGCTCCTCCAGTTATTGCAAAAAGGTAGAAGTTACAAATGCATTTGCAGCTTAGGTATGGCAGTCTTTGAAGTGCCATAAATCCCTTAGTATCATATCACAGCCATATTCTGCTGTGTAAATTCTACAGCAAAATATAAACTTATGTGGTTGTCAGTGAAGTGTAGGCATGTGTTTTTTTATTTTTTATTTCATGTTTGTGTTGAACATAGTCTTCTCTGCTAGCAAAGAAATCACAGTATGACATTTCTGTATCATGCAAAAATTTCCACCAGTATTATCACAGGCGGTATGATGTTGCACAGCCTTATTACTAACTATTCACTTTCAACTCCAGGACCTGGAGAGTGGGAGATGAATGGTGTTGCATGAGATATTTAATAATTTAGGCAGGATGGGAATAGTTGGCAGCATGTCTAAAACAGCAGGATGGGATAACATGCCAAAGACATTTTTACACAGAAATGCAGAAAAGAAAAGTCGACTGGGTTTAACCTCATAGTGAAATGTTTTATTTTGGAGGTGGAGAGATTGTTACAAAGTTTGTTTTCTGAAAGTACAAAGCAGAAGATATGAGTTAAAGAATCAATTCAAATGGTAACGGACTTCGTTTAGTCTTCACACATGCTCGAACGTCCACGTAAAGAAATCCCAGAAAGCTGATTCTGTTCATTTGGATGTAGCACTTTCAGTGGGACAAGTGTTTTGTCTCTCATTTTAGCTAGCACCATTGCTTAACAATGGGCCATGAGGTCAGTGTCATGATTGTTAAGATCCAAAATATTATGACCACTGATCAATGGGCATGAGTAACATTCACAGAGAGGATATGGCTGCAAAAACAACATTGTGAGAGAAACGGGGCTGCTTCCCTACCTTTCAGGTCAGAGAAGGTCAGCGGAACTCCACTGACTTTATTGCTCACGTGGAGGACAGTGAGATCTGGAGGTGCATGACTGGGACGACCGGTCAGTCTAATCTGAACCCAAGTGGTGTTCTGTTATTGGACTTCTGTGTTAACTTTAACCATTACAGTGTGCCCATAACAAACACCGTGTTAAAGCAGCAGCAGTATTAGTAGCAGGTCATTTTGTCACTGTCACTGACAATCTCCAAGATGCCAGCAGCAGCCGAATTATAGTGCAATAGTAGTGACAGGAGTTTCGTAATTTTCCTGAGGGGACATCCCCAAGGGATTAATAAAGTTCTATTATATTCTTCTTTTCTATTGGCACAGCATAAGTGCGAAAGTACAAAATTAGTTTAGGTAGTTTTTTCCCTGGACATTTAAAGTATAAAATAACAGAGGGTGTTCCTGGTGATTTCTTAGTCGACTAAACAAGTAAAAATATTAGACTAACCGACAAGTTATTGCAAAGATGCTAACATATTATTAAAAATAGGATAAATTAATTAATGTGAAATACACATAGATTATATTGCTCAAAAATTCATGACAGATGCTTCAATAAAAGTTCAAATTTAGTAACAAAGTAACAAAACATTCAAGCATCCGGCCCTCTTCTTTGGCTTATCTGAAGTGAGTTTTTGGGGCAGTAGCCTAAGCAGCGGAAGACCTCCCTCAACCCAGCCAGCTGCTCCCCCTTATCTGGAGAAACATCGAAGTAGCCGAGAGATATAATCTCTCCAGCGTGTGCTGAGTCTGCCCCGCAGCCTCCTTCCAGTAGGACAATCCTTGCTGGAACACCTTACCCAGGAGGCAAACAGCTGGCTCCTTCAATGTGGAGGAGTAGCAGGTCTACTCTGAGCCCTACCCATCCACCCTTTGGAAAAAGTATTTCCACCACTTGTATCTGTATCTGTATTCTTTGCCATTTAAAGAATTAACAATAATATAGTTAAGGAAAAAAATTTGAGTTCAACAGATTTATGGCTTTTCTCTACAACGATGCTCCATCTGGTGGCAAGTGGCTGCATAACATTAAGGACACAATAATATACCAGAATTGAGCATCAATTAGAATGTAAAACAATTATACTGAAATGAATAGTAGGCCTGTTACTGACTAGTGACAGTATCGACAATTAGTCATCCAGTGACCTAATAAAACTGAAAAATATTTTGTACTTGGGATGTTAAATCCTGGGTCAAGCTTTTAATGATAATAATAATAATAATAATAATAATAATAATAATAATAACAATGGATTGCATTTATATAGTGCTTTTCAAGACCCTCAAAGCACTTTACAACTCCACTATTCATTCACTCTCACATTCACACACTGGTGGAGGCTACAGTTGTAGCCACAGCTGCCCTGGGGCAGACTGACAGGCTGCCATATCGCGCCATCGGCCACTATGGCCAACACCAGTAGGCGGTAGGTGAAGTGTCTTGCCCAAGGACACAACGACCAAGACAGACAGAGCAGGGGATCGAACCGGCAACCTTCCGGTTACAAGATGAGCTTCCCAACTCCCTGAACCCTGTGTAGCTGCATCAGTAATTCCCATCCCCTGTTTGTGCTTCGTGTTGTATGGAGTGCAACTAGCGACTGCTCCAGTGACATTCGTTGGAATCATTTGGGGCGTGAATCACCTGTAGTGTACTTAATGGTGTGTTTCTGCCTGAAGTAGGCCTGCTTTCTATTTCCCATGACTGTAAGTACTAGTGCGTTAACTAGCGGGCATAAGTATCAGTTGAACAACAACTTTGTAGCTATTCATGCGTTACATTGCAATATGTTACATGTGTTATCTAATGATACATTTTATATTCTTTCAAGAATTAAGAGTTTATTTTTACAATTTTGAGGGCTGATCTGCAACACAGTGTGAACACAGATGCTCAGACTGTCAGTCAAAGGAAAAGCAATAGCTGGATATGAATACTGAATTTAAAATCTACTGTGTTACATGATACTGTATCATAATGTTTAACATTTAATGCCACTCTGAGCTGCTATCTTACTTGATGATGTCTTTGTGTCCATTCCGAGCTGCTAGGTGGAGCGGGGTGGTGGAAGGAGAGTCTAGGCTGCCGTTTCCTCTTTCTCCTTCTAACAGGGCTGCTACCATATTACTGTTCAGCAGTAACTGAGTCACCTAACAAGAATTTGTAGATGAAATGGCAGAATCAGGACAGGAATTACAGCATTAGTAATACATAAATATACATATATATGCAAAGCCAAGCTACTTGAGGTTGCATTCTAAAAATATATACTGACGTATTAGTGTAAATTGCAACTTATATATATAGGGTTAAACGAGCACAGTGGCTTATCCACTACTCAGCAGTCGTCTAAAGATACCACAGCCTCCTCATGCACTCACAAATACCGTGTGACAAAAACAGCCTAAAGCTTATGATTTTCTTTCATAGCTAAACTGCAAACTCAGAGCAGACGAGCGAACGTTTAACAAGCATGGGAAGTGTGCGTCTGTCTAATTCTGAATTACAGAGCCAGCTATACATCTCACAGCTGGGCTTATCCGCTGATGTGGCAGAGGCACAGGAAAACACACTGCAATATGCAATCTCTTTATAAAGTCTAAAAAGAGCTACTGAGCCTCTTTTGCTTTCACAGAAACAGGCTCGATTTAGCTCAGCCTTGTTGTCTAAGCAAAGGTTCGTGTTTGCCTTAGGCCATTCACATTAAAATATTTTAAAAAGCATGAAAACCATGTGTTCTTATATGCAAACAGCTGGAATACACATATGAAGAAAACCTATATAAATCTCACTGAAAGACGAACTTTAGTAAATTTTTTGTTTAAAAAATAATCACAGAGTTCCTCTGACCTTTTTAAAACATCAATAAATAAATTTTTTCCATCAAGTTTCTTCCACTTATCCAATTCAGGGTTGCAGAGGGGGTGGGGCCTATACTAACTGTCACAATACGAGAGGCGGGGTACAACCCGAGCGCCTTCTAGTCTGTCACTATAACACAGAAAGACCACCATTCAGCTGATTCATTCGAAACCCGGACCTTCTTGCTGTGAGGCGACACTGCTGACCACCGCGCCACTGTTCCTCCCTCACTGAATTAGACTAAACTAAATTAAAAGGTCAACATCAAAAGAAATTACATATTATTCGGGCTATGATAGTACATGACATGACAGTACAGTGAAACTAACTGAACCGGAACTGGATATAAACTGACTTTTGGAGCTGAATGTTGTTTTACATAACTCACTGCCTCTCTCGTTGTATCATCTATTTGTATTTTCATTTGTTTGTTTTTTTCTTCAGATCAGTTAACAGGGGGTGTAACGTAAGTGCTTGGGCCTCTACTGTGAAGTTGCTCATATAGTAGTCATAGACTGTATATGAAAGATGGGCTTTCAGCTCAGAAAACTGGGGCATCTTAAACTGCAGTTCCTTCTAATAGCACCAAGGGTCAATGATAGGTTTCAAAAATAGCTTCAGGTGTATGGGGCACAGTAAAAAGGTCCTCATCACCTTTTATCTATGACTTCATAAAAATTCTTCTAATGAGTTTAAGGTCTCCAGGTCTTACTAAATGAAACATGAGTTTCACTTCATTATTTTGGTCCACATTAGAGTGCAGAAAAAAGCATAGACATGCCTACTTTGTAAATAACAGTTCACTACCATGTAAGCATGTAACGGACCTCGATTTGAAAGTCAGACCTAGCTTATTAAAACCTAGCTTATTGTGGTTTTAATAAGGTAGGTGGCAAGGTGATAAATGAAGTCACAGTGTCTATATCAATCTGTTCCCTGAGCAAGTGACATCACCGTAACAGACAATTTTTTTCCAAAACTTTCATTTTCAAATTTTCAGACTTTTTCCGGCTTTTTAAATGACTTGCAGCAACCCTGTGCTCAGTACAAATCATGCTCTCAGAAATTCTTTTATTAATTGTAAAAAAATATTAGATAATTTTCATTTTGAGCAGATGTGTGATCTTTTCATGCAATGCCAAAATATTTTGGTTTATGAGCAAATACCTGCAGAAAAAACATGGGATACCCAACAACGTCTTTCAAGATATCAAGGATATGAAACTTTCCCCAAAACTCTTCTCATACCTTCAGTCTGCCAAACTCACAGGCCAAATCTAGAGGGGTCTTCTTAGCCTTGTTCATGAAGCAGGGATTAGACTGGTGCTGCAGCAGCATCTCAGACTGAGAGTCAAGAAGAGGGAGAGAGTGTTAACTTAGTACTATCAACTCATGCATTAGGCACTTGCACTCATATGTTAGTCTTCCCTACATGCTCATTAATATATATGTGTGCGTCTGTGTATGTGTCTGTGTGTTTCTGAACAGACGAACATAAAACAGGTCTGGTGCAGCCTGTTTAGGATTTTGTGTTTGAAGGTGTTCTAAAGAGGTCAGGCATGTGTACGGGTTGTATGACGTAACAAGTTCTGTATGTACACCGTATATGCATCTGTCATTTCAAACATTCCAGCAAGCACATAGATGAGAAAGAAATATGTGTCATTACTGCCTGTAGACTCTTTAATGGTATGCATTAATGGCATCACTGCTATTGTTGCTGGACAATACCAGTTGAGGCACAAAGGGGATAGGTTTCAGTGAAATGGGAGGACAGGTAAAGCCTTGAAACTCTGCCTTTAGCCTCTGGAGTTTGTCTGCTAACTCACCACCTCATAGTGTCCGTACTGTGCAGAGAGATGTAACGGTATCTGTCCATCATTGGAAGGGGAGTTGACTGAAGCGCCGGCTCTCAGCAACAACAGAACAGAGTCAGCTTTACCCTGCCACGCTGCGTAGTGGAGGGGACGCATGCCTAAACATGGAAATGAAAAGGTAGGAAGAGGTGAGCAGACAAGAATAAAAAAAGCATTTTAAAAAGTCATTGTAGTCTTCCAGGGACTGCTACTTAAGCATGTGGCTGTTTCTGTGACCCGGAAAATTCCTATCATGATTCTGGAATTGCGATGTCACAACAACCATGATATCTTAAAATGAAATAATTCTGTTATTTCATAATAATTATCAGTAATACACATACACTAAGGTTGTTATTGGTATTTTTTGTAGGCTCGCTCACCACCTCTCTCCACTTCAATTAACATCTTATTATCCAGATCATTATGCTATCATATCTTTGACAAACTAAGGCACAACTTTAATTTGAATACGCTTTTCATTTTAACCATCCCTCACAAACGCTTATCAAAATAATAATGATGATAAGAAACTGCATTTTCTTTCTGTTTACTCGAGTGTCCACATTAGAAGTTAAACACATGGGAAGAAGATCTAAAAAACTGAATTCTTAGCAGAAGGTTGGAAATTAGTCAGTGCTGGAGTTCATACTCAGACTGTGACTACATACCAGATTAACTCTTGATAACTGGTTAATGTGAATCTCCTGTTAAGTCAACTTATAATGAGAATCTAACAGTAGTAAGTGTACAGAGGCTGGAGCAACAGTTTTTGTCTGACAGTACAGAAAGACTCAAGGTTTCTCTGAGGGGGTCCGACTCATATTTGCGAAGATAATTATATGTTCCATAAGATCCAACACTATTTGAAATTGATTTGAATCCAGAAGGACACAATTATGATAAAAATAAACGAATGAATAATGCTGGTCTGACAAATTAGGTCAAACCTTCCACTAGAGATCAAATATTAGAGAAGAAAGCTTTGAAGGGGCCTGGACGTATGATGTCCCGCTGAATGAGGAGAGCTGTTTGTTTGTTTTTCTTTTTTTCTGTTGTTTTCTGGGTTAAAAAAAACATATATAGGGAATTTGTCTACATACATTAGTGTCTACTATCTATACCATATAGTTTTTACATTTCTTCAATTATAGCATGATAATCTTGAGGAGAAAATACAAAATCATGACAGCCCTAATTCCACCTTATGTTTAGAGACTGCAAACCTTTTACAGAAAGCCAGTGTTAGAGCATGGAGATTGAAGGATGCCAGTGTCTCTCAATATCATGTTGTGTTAAGTCTCAGTCACACCAGAGCAAAACAGCATTTCAAACTCCAAATGGAAAGTCACTGCAGTAACTAATTGGTCCAGTAACCTAGAGGTTGAGCCTGCACTATCTTCCATCTCTGGATGGCCACTTTCAATGGTAAGGTTGGAGGCAATCCATCTCCAAACAGTCACAGTCTGACTTGTGCTGACTACAGTACAGCTGACGAGTCCTTATGTCTTGTCAGTGCATGGAAACTATATTGTTTGACTTGTCTCTCAAAGGCAAACTATTTTATGTCCTCACTATTTGGCTAAAACAAAGTAAATCAAAAAGTCTTGGTATTGAGTGACCTGGACAGTAAAGTATAAAAATGAATGCATCAGGAGAAGTGCCTTTAGTTTTTCTTTTGTAAAGATGCTTAATTTTTCCACTGGGTATATGCTACCGAAAAACTGTCACATTCTGCCAAAAGCTCAGCTTTATCCTCAAAACATATTATCACAAGTTAACACCTGTGTTCATTTGCATCAAAGGTTAAGGTTGTATTTCAGAATATAGTAATAAATTCTTCTGACATTAGTATTAAAAGCCGTAACTCCAAAGCTGTTGACTGTCTCTTCTACATTGTAACACCCGTGCCTACCATTTGTGAGCTGATTAGGATATACAGCTATTCTGTTTCCATACTCTGACTATCAGCAATGCTTTAAAAAAAATCTGCAATTTCTGTGTCCATACAACAAAACTGAAGAGCTGGCAGAACATGCTTCAAGAGCCTATAGCTGACCCCAGAAACCTAACATAGATAGGTGAGCTCTATACACCTCTGGTTTCAGGAGCCAAGCTGCGAACTCATCTGTATGTGTTCCACTTGGAGTCTGAGGATATCTACATTAGCACTGCAGCCACTGAACGGCAGAAAGACTTCAAAGTGAATCATATTTATTCATATGGGTCAAATTTATTTTCAGCTGAGAGTGTCAGAAAACTTGTGAAGAGGTTTCATGCTCAATTTAACCTCAACTGACTTCTTGATCATGAACATTTTGGATTTTTTCACCCCAAAATTGTGGGTTTGCGTGGTGACACTGGGGTTACTGGGAAAGCTGTTCTGCCATCGTGATACCGTTTATGTCCTTGATATCCACCGTGGCCTGGGCCTCCAGCAGCAGAGACAGCAGCTCGATGGTCCCCGTTAGAGCAGCATGATGCAGGGCCGAGAAGCTGCAAGAGGAGATAGAGGAAAAACATAAAGGAAGGCCAAGACAGATCAAGGATAGGGACAGATGAGGGCATGAGAGAGTTATAAATCATCCTGTTGCCTTTACAGCAAGACCTTTTCAAAACTCCTGAGTAAACTGATGTATGTGCGTGGTCCCATCAAACCTTCTGATTTAATTCTGATAAAGTGGGTGTGATAGTGTATGTGTGTGTGTGCGTCTCTTGACTTTGTGCCAATCAACACATCAAGTGTGCGTGTGCCTATGTATTTGCATGTGCTCTGTGAACATGGCATGTTCAAAACTAAAGCATAAGCTCAAAATTGATTCTGTGTGTGTTCGTTCTTCACAGCTTCAGAGATGAAATCTAAGTGTTTGTCTCTGGGTGCCTGTCAGGTCATAATATATATGACTAAGCGAGAAATTAAAGACATAAATTCTTTGGTGATGAGTTTTGCTTTTTCTGGGAATGATAGAAGTGCAATGAGCATTCCACAAGAATCGACACTCCAAGGCAGTACGCTGGCAGAGTTGAGGCTGTGACACACTCGCCTAACGTGGGGATAAAATAGCTGCTTCGTTTAGGCTTTCGGGTGATTTGTCATAGCCTTATGCAGTCATTGTGAAAGAACTTTTAGTGAACCACGAGCAACCTGGATTCACTCGTAAACAAAACTTTTGTAGTCACAACAGATAATTTCTTTTTACTGCAAATTCATGTAGTTATTCTAGCTCTATACCTCACTTTAAGCAACAAGGTCACGTAGATCTAACACACAGCTTCCTGGCATAAAAAGTGAATACATCCCCACAGACTCCCATGTGAAATGGTTGAACTTACAGCATTAAAAGGCAAAAAACGTCCAGGTTTCAAAATGTTCAGTTCAGAACAAATAGATGACCTCACTGTAACTATGTCCATCTTTTTTCAAAGGTGCGTATTTGGACATATCAATATTAAAAAAAGAAGAAAAGGCTTACTGTTACCTAAAAACATTATAAACTATATAATATATATACACTCCGGTTAGGTACAGTTAGCTTAAAAGTAGCCAGTTACACC
Organism: Hemichromis elongatus; assembly: GCA_015108515.1. Lineage (NCBI taxonomy): Eukaryota > Metazoa > Chordata > Actinopteri > Cichliformes > Cichlidae > Hemichromis > Hemichromis elongatus. Next base: position 50,078 of record VUQR01036165.1, read on the forward strand.
AAAGAAAGCAAACAAGATGAAACTTGAGTTGTTATATTTTGTGAATCAGACAAGTAAGACCAGACTCGAAGCTCCGACTCTGTATCTGCAGACTATGAGATGGCGTATCTTATCAGTCACATTATTTAGATCTCTCCTCAGCACACATATACCACCATTTATTCTTTCACATTACTGTCTACTCATCTTGAGTCACCAGTTACATTGAATCTCTACAAACACATCTGAAAATGTCTTCCTGGGATAATGTTGACTTGGTGACAAGAGACAATTTGTTCACCTTCTGCACACGTACACATCTTGTCACAGACGTGCATGTTTAAATTTCAGCACCCCTATTATATGTCCCCTCCCACACACTGCACTGACCTTGCATGTAGACACATGCAGCAGGTCTAAGTCAACACAGAATCGCATCGCACGTATACTGAGACTCAGACTGCAGTCTGGAAAGGGAGATTCTTTTTGTGTTTTAGGCCCTACTGAGATAAAGCTACAAAAGTACATTGGAAGGGAAAAACAGTAAACGTCTTACATAAAATATGCGTCCTTGAAGTATATTTACACAGAATGAACAGAAGAGTCAAAAAGAATCAAAAGCAGTTACATTATATAGTACAATACTGACTCACAGCTGCCTCATTGGGAACAGTTTATTTCTCCATAAATGTCTTCAGCCAAGACTGAAATACAGGTAACCAACCTCTGCAACATCTGCACACAGTGCACATCATAAAGTGTTTCATCTTTTCATATTCTTTGGGGTTTTCTGCTTAAAGATTACATAAAAATAGTTCTTAAAAATATCAACACAGTGCAGTTAGAACAGTGGAGCAACAATGGCACCGCGTTTTTATGCTCTACGGAAGCCAATTCTGGACACACTAAAGAAATTAAGGCTGGGAACCATCGTGCGACCATGAAAAACTGGTGGTTGACAAGTGATTGCACTTCATCTTTTTGCCGTTTGGGATCAACTGTAACTAGTTACAATGAATAACTGGTCACCCAGAGAGCATGCAGCACCCTCAACCTCTGGAATAGCAGTTTTGGTCACGAGGTGACTGCACAGATAACCTGGCCCAATTATCTTGGCTGGACCCAGACCAATTTGCACATAACTTTGGTCTAGCTTATAAATGGCAGACAGCTTGCCAACACACTGCAATCAGTCGGAGTCGTTCTGTGCCAGCGAGCAACTCGTCTGCTCCATCATTCATTTCTCCAAGTCAAGACACAATTCAATGAATGAGTTGCTCAGGTTTGTGGCATTCAATTTACTATGAATTGCTCTAACTTTAACACAGAAAAGCACACAGAAAACCTTATTGTGCATCTGATATGTGAGTAGATGCCGATAAGAGTGTTTATTAAATTCGATACAGAAGGGGAGATTGAATGCATCAAAACAAATGTATAATCTGCACCACTGGATGGCACAAATCTGTAAGTGCATTGCCAAACGTTTTGGTTCTGTCCTGTTACTCTTTACTCAGTTATCATTCGGAGTGCTGTGAGCCAAACCCCACATATTCCTGTTCCTTAATACGACTGAGATTTTTCATTGAAACAGAGATTTCGATTGAAACAGATTTGAGATTTATCACAAATAATTATGGTATTATTATAAACATATTACATGTAAGTGCCAACTTAACCCTGTTCATTTGTAAGCTGATACCAGACTGACTCCATCTGAACAATTTTATTCCCAATTAATGCACCAAAGTCACTTAGAAGGTGGTATCAGAATAAGAGTGGTCTCAGACCTGATGCACGTCTTCACTTTAAAGGCAAGGACATTGCAAGTTGACCAGACATGGTTGCAATAATTTTGCTCAGTGGTCTCCAACCTCTGTTTTCCATAGAGTGACTGTAGCTTTAAACTGCAGGAATAAATGCAAGTTTGGAATAAACATCTTCTATAAACCTCTGGCAGTCATAATGAATCTAACTGAATATAAAGAATCATTTTACTCCAAGCTCTAACTGACATTATCGGAAAACAAAGAGTGAGGTAAAAGCTCTGAAGGACACTCTGTCAGCACATGCGAGTGATTCTACTCTGAGTCATTCTGTGAAGACTGAACACAATCTGCATGTCAATCAAGAAACAATGACTCTTCCATTACATTCCACTGACTCAGCTTCATGTTCATCTCTCGCTGAGAAACACATAAACACGTACACGCATGCACTCCTCTTACCCATCTGAGTCTTGGTAGTTGATGTTGAGCCTCTTCGTGGAGCCCAGCAGCTCTGGAAAAAGACAGACATTGACAAAATGACAAGAGGGTCAAAAACAGATAATTGCTGACATTTGATTTTTTTCTATTTGTTTTCATTCAGAACGCTCCACAAATCCATCAAACCTGTGTGTCTTTCCCCTGCACTTCTCTCTGTCATCACTCCCTTTATCAAACAACCTGACATCCCCGACAGAATGGAGAGCTTTCCTCACCTCCCACTGCCTCACCCTTCCCCATCTCTCAGCATGTCTGACACCCTTACAGCAGCCAAATTATTCAAAAACAAATCATTCAACCTTGCAGAAATGTATGATTTACCCTCATTTACATCGCCATCTTGTCACAACTCTTTAAAATTGAGAGTGACAGCCCAAAAAAATCATGCACGCATAGATAAAAGATATACTTGGTGCAAATATATCAGTTCAGTCTTCCTAACTTACTACAGGTTGTTGCTTTGTTGCCCACTCACTTTGGAAGAGACAGTTTCTTATTCCATGTCTTTTTCATTCATTCTGCACTACAAGACAGACTACACTGCAATGATCTGTTGTCTTGCAATATTCCTGACTCACAACAACTGAATGGAACTATATTTTATGTTTGAGAGATGTAATGCACCTCGAACTGAAGAGTAGTAACTGCAACTGAATACATTTTACTTAGGAACCTTTAAAGCGGCAAAGTTTGATCAAATATCAAAGTCAGACCTTTTATTGTGACAAAACTAAATTCATCTTGTACATGCATATTTCTCTTTTCTTTAAATATCCAACTCTAGTCAAATCTTAAAATTATCCCAATGCTTCACTTTACCCTTAATGCCACATTTTAACTAATACCAAACTACAATCCAATAGTGAATATAATCCAGCTTCAGCATCTAAAAAGCATTGCAAATCCTCCTCACATAGTTCTTTTCTTTGTCATCCTACAGCAAAGATTGGCAAAGTAAAGGCTCCACTGTTTACCAAGGACCCACACAGGAACCAGATTATCAAGCCCTCTAAATCAGCGCCATTCATCTGAGTCAATTTCCTTCATTGTTTTCCCACACAGGTGTGGAAAATCACATGTGACTGTGTGTCTGTAGAAGTGTGGAGAACTTGTTGCACATTGGCAGAATCAATTCAATAGTCCACTGTTTATACAGCTATGATTACAGTTGACATGTTTCTTATTGTGAACCGTGACATCAACCCTGTGCTACAAAGTGCTATAAGACCCAGTCCATTTATCATCTTTTTGAGTATCATGTTTTCATATGATAATTCACATCGGCTTGGGGTGTGGGATCATCACTGTCAGGAGGAGTATAACATGATTGTAGAATGTAGCTCCCCGGTCTGAAAAGTGAACCCAAAGAAGTGTCTTAAATCTGCATTTTTTATTTTCTCACGAGGGGACGCCTATGGTTGCAAAAAGATTATCTATAAGACGGTTCTACAAAGGTCTGTATGACAAAAAGCATTTGGGTTTGACCAAAAAAATTCTTGAACTTTTGTGACTTTCTTGATGAGCTCTTGGGAATAATTCTGGTAGGCCTGCTGCTTCTGGAAAGGTTCACCACTGTTACAAGTTTCCCCATTTGTAGATAATGGCATTTATCGTGCTTCGCTGGTTCGTCACAAAACCCTAGACATTGCTTAGTAATCCTTTCTTAACTGATAGATAACAATTGCTTGATTTCTAATCTGTTCTTGAGGTTTCCTTCTTTTTTTGGGGGGGGGGGGGGGGGGGGTTTTTTTTTTTTTTTTGGTCTGGGAACA
>VUQR01036165.1:54115-72854 GCA_015108515.1 Hemichromis elongatus
GGGATTTCTTAATTTATTAAGATCTGGCAGAAATTAGGCCTGGGTATGGCCAATTAAATTGAACTCAGCTTTCTAAAAATAAAAAATACTAGCCGGTGCTATCCCTCGGCCTCCTAGAAGATGGACCTATGGAGCAATGATTAAATATTATTTCTGATTTTCTTTCTGATATTTTGATTTTCCAGTCCAAAAAGTCACAAAGAGAAAATGATTTGGATTTAGATTTTTAAAGTGATGCAATCCTGTAATGTAACTCATTTGTAAAACTTAATATTTGTTAATGATCCTTTTTAACCTTTACAAACATATGTGGGTCAATCTAGGTAACTTCTAAGAAACCTGTGGGTTTAGTGGATAAATGAGAAATTCTTACTTCATGGTGAGGAAATCAGTAAGAGTGTTTGAACATTTGTGCACAGAGAATAAATACAGACATGCTGACACTACTGTGTTCATTTTACAGCAGTTCCAGTTTAGGTGCAGGCCTGTTGTAGAACCGATGTTGGTGAAGACATACATAAAAACAAGAGTCCAAAGACACAAAAAGGCACATTGATAATTAGACAGAGAGGCTGGGCTCCGCGCCAAAGCGGGGTCTGAGATGTCCCAGCTACCAGGAAAGAACAGAGCCTTTCAGGAGTTCTAGTTACAACATGAGTTGGAATTCCTAACATAGCACGCCCACCATGAAATCCTACATGTTGGCTCTCTATGAACTGTGGCCTCCCAACTTTCCTGCCCTAGCTCTTTATCTCTTTGCACAGAAGCAGCAAGGGCCTCCTTTTCACATAAGTATACATCCAATTAGCAGCACCTTGACTCGACGTCATTCCTAAGAGTTGGTAACAAGAGATGTAGTAAATCTCAAGTATTATGTTTTCATGCAGAGATGGAGAAATGACAGGGTCTGCTCTCCCCTGAAAGCTGATGTCCTCAGAACAAATAAAATGACTGAACACTAAGATACGAGAAGATGTTGATGTGAACGCCTTCTATGCCAGAACAAACAGAGCAAAAATCTAAAAAAACTGCTGTGTTTTGATGCATTAGCAGTCTGCAAAACTACTGTTGTCATGTTCCCACCGCATCTTTCTGACAACAGCTTGAGCATCCTATACAGAAAAAAGAAAAAAGGGATTTTGACTCTTTGATGTGGAGAGAATGCAGATGAAGGAAGAGTGGAGGAACAATCAGAAGAGATGAGCAGGAGAAGAAATGAGTTTCAGGTAATATGAGGGGGAAGTTTCTTTTTAGTGTTTATGTATGTGTGAGGTATGTATGTGTAAATGAGTTGTTGAAAGTCTTGCTGCAAGATCAGACGAGTATATGCACAGCTGTGAACCCTCTTTATGTTGGCAAAACCAGATGGAAAGTATACATTTAAAAAAAGAGCACCAAAAAGCTGGCCTGCTTATTTTTGTCTCCTTCAACGAAACTGGATCTGGCAGCGATGTGTGTTGGTTTGGTTTGTACGGCTACAAAACTCTGTTTAAAATGGCTTTGATCATCATCTACTTGTGTAAAAAAAAATGAGGAAACCCAAAACAAACACTTGTGTAAAAAGGCATACTGTTTATATCCGTCTCTATGCTGGCAAGGGATAACTCGTTGATGGCAGCAACCAGAACGCTTATTAAAAAAATTACAAAAGTTCTGCAGTTTTTGCAGCTTTTTTTTATTGTTTTCACCTTCAGGTCCCAGGGGTGTGGCATTAAATGCTACATTGTCTATAAGCTACAAACATTAGCAATATCAAAGATGGAAGCAGATACCATGAAGTCATCCACTGGTTTCTTAAATCCCATTTTGAAACCCTGAGATTAGCGTTTTCACCATCACCATCTTGGCTCCATAAAACTAGACTTAACTGTAAAACCGCAAGCTCACTGGGTAATGACTTGTGATTGTAAAGTCATTATTCAGTGAGGCTTAATTCTTCTCGCCTGGAAACAACATCATGTTTTATGCTGTTCATTGCCATTGTTGTACACTGCTAGCAAATAGCAAGTAGTGTCTTTCAAATGCCTTTTGACAAAAACATGTTTTTTACTTGCAAGCTCGTCTCTTTGGAATGTCATTATAGTTTTCCCTCTATATCTGGAAAATAGTCCCTGGACTTATACCACAGAATTTGCAAACCCAATTACACCCTTACCGACTTCTCATTTACAACAGCAGAGAAGGACACTTGATTTAGGAGTTGTGGGCTGGGACAACCGCCCCCACCATGGGTTGTGGTAAAGACCTCATCAAGGGAAACACTTATCTGAGGAGAACATCCATCTAAGTGCACTGATTACTGAGAGGGTAAATACAGTCCCTCAAACCAAACCACCAAGGGAGAGCAGAGACTAACCCTGCTTTACTCTGGCTCCATAATGTCAAACAGCTGAAAAAAGCTTTATTTTTTGAGGTCATATAACTTTAACTTGGCGGTTTTCACATGATGGTGACAAAATATAATGCAGTACTACAAATTAAACCACCCAAAAGTAGTCATTCAAAAAAGCTCGTGTTTAAACACTTGTACTTTTCATAGATGAGGAACTTGCATATTTTTACTCAGGTAACGTTTTGAATGCAGTGCGTTTCCTAGTGGAGCAGTTTCACACTGTGGCGCATTTTCTCTTCTAGACTGTTCCCCTACTATTCCTGGGATAAATACACTTACCAGTTACACACCAGAGGATCACTATAGTAAAATGATGCTATCAGCGAGTAGAAAAGTTTAATCTTTCTACCATATTGTTTAAAGGACCTTCCAAAGTCCTTACTAGTTTCACCTTGGATCAGATTTTACAATAATCTTCTCATTTACCTTGAAATTTCATTCGATTTGAAACTTCAAATTTGGAATTGACCAAAGTGTTACTATGTGTCCATTTAATTTGCCAGAGAACAGCAGGTTGTCAGGTGTAATCAGGTATAATCCTGCAAAGGCATAGCTCCACAGCCTGACATATAATGCATATTAATGCAGCTGGCTGAGCGGAGTTATATACATCTGCCTGCACAGACAAATAAGCCCTACAGCAAAAGCACCACGAGTCTCTAAATACATAACTGAGTGGCAGCCAAATGGGGTTTCCTGACAGACTAACACCTGCACTAGAGCACCTTTTGTTTTACCCCCGGTTGTGCAGGGACGCAATGTAGCACATGAGCTGTGAATGAAAATGAGAACTGCGTGTTCAAGTGTCATTAAAGACAGGACCGTAAACAGTACACGGCACACACCCAAGGGCATACACATACACCAAACTTGCAAAGTGACACACTTTGGCTTCATCAATTCTTTATCAATTGCTCCAGCGCTTCATCGCTTGCTATAAGAATAAGCGCTTGAACTGGGTCTTGAGAAAACCCCTTAATATCAAAACAGCTCCAGGCTGCATTATCCAATAAATTTGCTCCATTGTTAAAAATGAAGAAAATAATCTCCCATGGTACTGCTGGCAACTGGGTCAGACACACTCAATATTTACTGCCAATAAGCCAGTGTGGAAATGAAACAGATCTGTTGTGCAGCGTGCACATGAACCAGTGTAAATGTACACAGGAGACATGCGCACATCTGTTCATTTCATATTACATAACATGTCAACCTTGCACCCTAGCAACTAAACAATTTACATACCATTCAAATCACGTTTACCCAAGTCACTGTGCTGCCCCTCCTTCATTTTTAATGCATTCTTCCTACAATTATAAGACCTGAAGCTCTGTTAGAATGTTTTAAACAAAACAAAAATATTAGTCTTGGGGGGATGAAAACTTCCTGGGTGTACTTTTGTATTCTCTAGTGAATCACTGTGAGATCAAGTTTTAAGGTTTGAATTACCTCTGAATGACAAAACGTCATCTTGATTTGAACCAAACATACCCTTACAATGAACTTCTTATTCACTTGTGAGAAGCACATAGGGAAACACTAGCATTACGAGTACAGTGTGTACCTGTCTGCTTGGGTGGAAGCAAAAAATAACCCATAATCAGTACCTATGCTTTGAAAGAGGCTATAATTGTTGTGAAACTGAACCTGATAGCTATACAAATATATCCAGCACAATACACTTTAAATGTAACCTTAAAGGAATTGATCCAATACACAGGTGATGTACAAGTGTGCTCTCAGACCTGGTCACATAACTGCGGTATGTGGTTAGGTCTCACAAATCACACCCATCCATTTACAGCAGTGATGCAAAGCAAGTTACAGTGATATAAACATGGAGACCTCGGTTATAAAAAAAATGAAGGTGCGCATTATAATTACTGGGTTTAAGGGGAAATTGTTCCTTGGACATGCTGGAAAGATGCAGGAGCAGTGGCTTAATTTCACTTAAGCTAGGTCATTGGACATACCTGCTCCTAATTTAGTCACTAATACAGAATGCTAATACATTACACATTTAAATTGTGAAGCTGTACCTCTCTAAATTATCAGTCAGGTTACACAAACACATTATGGAAATCACAGATTATTTTCTTTATTATCAAAGCAACGATTGCAGCCGGCCTTCCATATCAATGGTGCAGCCACGACTGGAAGGATTTCACAAAGCAACATCATTTAAGTAAAGTAATCTTGTTTACATAGGATAAATCTGCTTCCTAGTGAGGTTGACCTTCCGGATATGTTGCTGTGACAGCCAATCCAACAACTGTTTCAAAGTACCAAGAAGTTGGGATCACACCGACAATTTAATCCAGCTAAAATGTTAATCCACAAATGGAGAACAGATCTACCGCTGTAGAGGCAAAGGAAGAGGCATAGCATTGAAAAAAAAAGCAGTGATGCAAAGAAACATTACGATAGATTTACTAAGGACACATTCCTTTCTCTTTCTTTTGTCTTTGCTGAGTGGCGAGGTAGTCATTCCCAATACTAGAGGAAATATGAGACCGGTTCACCAAAAGTTCACCAGTCTGGAAGACTTTTGTGTATTGCTTGCACAACTTATGCTGGCTCATAACCATCAGCTCTTTGATGATGTGAAGTCATCTAAGAAGACTGCTATGTGTACCCCTTCTGCATATCGTATTTATTTTTTAATTTTATGCTCTATATTTGGTTTATTTGGTTTGTACTTGGGTTACAGCCTCGAAGGTAACTTACCTGGGTCATTTGTTGTGGATTTACTGTTATCAAGTAAAGACACAAAATACAGTTTGAATGACTCATCTTCCACCTGCTGTTTGCTCTCTCCAGTTTCAAAATCGTGCCAGCAGCACAGCTTTGAGGCTTTTTCCAATCCAGCTGCTGAGGTGTAAAAATCAAAAATCAATTGACCATGAGCTACTATCCTCACTGACCTCCTCCACTAAGTTAACTATCAAATGATTATTGAACTTGCAGCTACAGCTACATGAAGCCCCACTCTACTACACGGATGGAAAAGCTGTAATAATTCTCATTTAGCTTAAGAAGAGCGCTCAGTTTGTCCTCCTCTGCAAATTGGGAATACGATCACAAACTCTTCTTTTAGGACACAAACCGGGACAGTAGCTACAACACCATGCATTGCTCTCATCAAACAAAGCATTACAGCCAGGACACAAACGCCATCGTCCATACTAATGAACTCAAATTTTATTTGCTTGAATTGAATTAATATACCAAATAACCATAAGTAGGCACAGAAGAAGAATTATGTAATCTGGCTTATACAGGAATTTACAGATAGTAATGTGACACTCACATTACTATCTGTGCTTCGAGTGCTTAATTAAATATCTTTAAAACAATTATCAGCATTAAGGGGCGACCGTGGTTCAGAAGGTTGGGGCTCATCTTGTAACCGGAAGGTTGCCGGTTCGATCCCCCAGCTCTCTGTCCTGGTCGTTGTGTCCTTGGGCAAGACACTTTACCCTACTGGTGTTGGCCAGAGGGGCCAATGGCGCGATATGGCAGCCTGGCTTCTGTCAGTCTGCCCCAGGGCAGCTGTGGCTACAGCTGTAGCCTCCACCAGTGTGAGAGTGAATGAATAGTGGAATTGAAAAAGCGCTATACAAATGCAATCTATTATTATTATTATTATTATAAAGAAGAGAATCATCTCCACATTCAGCTACAGCAAATATAGAAACAAAGTGAGGAATAGAGTTTTTGACTGCCACTCATATATCATTTAAAGCAGTGGAGTAAAGTGATGAAGTTCTAATAATGTTACAGTCTGTCTCACATCTTAGAAACCTCACATCCTTCTGCATCCTTGTTGGGCTGTTAAACAGCCAGAATTTGAAAAACGACTCAAATGAAAACCTAAAAACATCAGTTCTGCTTGTTCTTCCCATGTCACAGATGCCTAACATAGACACACACTGATCTGTTATCCTGGCAGTTCTTCTTACGATGAACAGAGTACAAAGTCAGCAGCCAGCACAGGATGGGATTTTTATTTGGATTCAAATCAGTGGAAGAGACATTAAGAGTCGTGAATGATAAAATGTAAATTAATGTATTAAAAACAAAAAAGAATGAGAGGATCAAAGCAGCATGAACAACGTCTCCTGCTGATGCTCATTAGCTACAAGATGCATTTGCAAAGCATGTTCCTCACCCATACACGGTGTTTCGGTGTGTATTTACTGGAACAGTAAATACACACCGAAACACCTCCATTTTAGACAATTACATGTCCTTGTCTCTACAAGCACACAAGTAATTCCGCAAAGTCAAACTACTCTGCCTACAGATACGGTATATTTCTCTTTCATCTCATCACAGATTCATATCCAGACACAGATAAAAAATTGTTCCAGGGCATGTGGAAACAGCGACACCGTAGCCACAATCTGAATGCCACAATCATATACCTGACTGGTAGTATGTTTTTTTAGCAGGAAATAAATAATAGACCTGAAGATGAGCTCCAATTCCAACTATGCGTTGCCTGGAGCATGTAATAAAAGCCTAGTTGTGCTAGATTAAGTGGTGTTGTCTATTGGAACCACACACATGCTACTTAATTACTTTAGTAATTAAATAGCAATCCTAGACAGGCTATCCCATCTGTCAGGGAAGGAAAGGGGTCAGGATTAATGTGTGTAGAAGAGTAGGTGAACTCCAGAGCTTGTCACACACTACTTGGCTGCTACCCAGCTGTCTGGGTAATAAAGTAGAAGACTGATTAGCCCAGTTAGCCAGTTAGCTAATGGGCTAACTACAGCACCCCACTGCTGTAGACTCAAAACTAATGAGATGGGACAAAAGTTAAAGATGTGAAATTCCTTCATGTGCTACTACTCTATGAGCTATTATTACTCAAGAATACATGTGGCAGTCTGCACAAAAATGCATAATTGCATGCAGATGCACAGATACACTTCTTCTTCTTAGATTCGTGGAGGTCTAACAGACTTCTAATCTGACATTTAGCCAGATGGGTTATCCCTAAATCAAGGTACAGGGATGAGGGAGGCGTAAGTGGGGGTTGTTTTTAGAAAAGACAAACTGAAAGCAAGACTTTTATAGCTAAGCATTAGGTTTAGATTCTTTATATGACTTAACTTCGACATGCTAGACATTTCTTGACATATATAATAGTTTTTCTATAAACGCTACACTTCTTTACGATACCTCTAGCAGGAATTGTTGCATAAAGGTTGTCTGAGCAGGTTTTTGAATAGCTCTTAGTTGTAGCTGTGCAAATAATAGTTCATCTTAAAATAGATCCAACTATATAAGGGTTGTAACAATGCTAGAATTTCCAACTTGATCCTAATATCCAAGAAAAGACTTGATATTCATTACCATATTAAGAGAAAATTCTGACCCCACGCTTGTAATTTTTTAAAAAAGAGACGTTGTTAATTTTCCTCTAATTTAAGACTACAGTTTTGGAGTTTTATTCATTTTACAAAGACAGGACTCTGGAAGACTGAGTGACTGTTGTTCAAGTGCCTGAAAACCCCTCTCTACTCACTCAAATGGAAACCTGCACACCTGGGGTGTCCAATTCCAGGCCTGCAGGTTTTAGATGTGTCCTTGATATATCACAGCTGATTTAAATGGCTAAATTACCTCCTCTACATGTCTTGAAGTTCTCCAGAGGCCTGGTAATAAACTAAACATTTGATTCAGGGGTGTTGACCCAGGGTGAGATCTAAAAACCTGCAGAATCCAGCTCTCGAGGCCTGGAGTTGGACACTCCTGCGTACACAGACGGACAAATATTTGGTAACATAATTTACATTTCAGTTTGCAGCCCTTCACGTCCTCAGCTCCTCAGGCCTGAACGACTAACATTTAACTATGAAGTAACTTCTAATAACTGCGTTGTGCAAGTTATTATCTAACTATGTTAACTTTTAGTAGTTTTTCGTTTTTATAGTTTTTTGACTGATGTTTTAGGTATTTTCACAACTAACCTGCTTAGTTAAATGTTGTAGGTAAATGTTAGGGTTAGATTGATCTGTACATCTGTAGGTTTAGCCTTGTATGTGAAAAGACAGTTTGACTTTAAACCAACCCAAAACAAAATAGAAAACATGTCAAACTGAGATGCAATATTACCAACAGACCTTAAAATGAGACCACAGTAGTGAGACTACAGTATTGACACTATTTAATGAAACTATACTGTAGATGTGGTTTGCTGTGTGATGTCAAAGATGTGACATCCTAAATGTGAAAAATCCCACATTTGTTTAGAAAACTAGTGTTTAGAAGTTATATGGTTTTGTAGCAAGGTCATTAATGATTAATCGGTAGGAAACGCACTATGCAGTGTGAACTTCTTTTTGTAGTATGAGCAGAATTTTTAAGCAAGCAGCCATTGGGAAAGCCCAATTTAATGTAATAAGTTTCACCGTGCTTTTCCGCGGCAGAGAAACAAGTGGTCTCGTTAGTGGCCATAAAAAAGACTTACAAATCTCAGTGAAGTGTCTATACACATCACTCCCAAAATGTCACTGTTATTATGGTTTAAAAAGTAGTTTGTGCAAAGTGGCAAACTTTCTATACTTCCACCTTCTAAAACATCAAGAATCACAACTTTCTTTAAAATTTAGTTTGTGCAGTATCGTCTGATCTTATTTAGAGTATACTAAAAAAACAATTCAATAGCTTTTCAGCAATGTGTTTACAAACTAATACTAAACTTACCTTGAATTGTGCTCTGATACCCCAAATGATCCTTAAAACAGCTAATGTGTGGGCAATATTATTTGATTGATATTTATTTCCACCTTTTGTTACTTTTTTTTTATTAAAAAAATTACAATTGATTGTTGAACTTCTAGCCCATGAAAAACAAAAGTGGCTCATTAAATAAATACTGACCTCTGACATCCAAAAAATCAACCGAGCCAACCAGCCAAAGTACACATTAAGGCAAGCCTATTACACCACAAATAATAATAATCACAAATATTATAATTTTGGTCAACTCTTATCTTAGCTATTTAACCCGGTTAAACTTAACAAACTTCATGTAATTTTGGAACTTCATTCTTTTTACAATTAAACTTTTCAACTTTAAATAACTGAAATGGAACAAAAATTACTAAAACACACACAAAAAAACCAATAACAAAATAAACAGCTAACCCGGCTAACCCAAAGCCCTCGTTATGGATGAAGACTGCCCAGTTAGCATATGCGATGTTGCTGAAAGGCCCTGGGAGAGCTGATCACTCCACAGAGAGGACCATGTCAGAGAACCTCTGCGATCATGAGCAAGTGCAAGTTTACCTTCAGAGGACTTGTAAATTTTACTTTTTCTACATAAATCTTGTTGAGCGAAGGCCCTTTAAGCTGAACAGCAAAGTCGGAACCATGCTGATGGAAAAACTAAGTTTTACCCCAAGCATTTTTTTCCCATTATTATATATAAGGTCTAAATCTATATTATTTTATTTGTGACAGGTCTATGCCAATATAGTCAGTATGTGGAGATTTTTGACCAAAGAACAATCCACTCAACCTCACCTTGGTGATAAATCTAGGTTTTACATTCTAGGTAAATATATAAATATAGGTCCCACTCTAAGATATCAGTTTGAGTTAAGTGATGCGGGTGGTATATTTTACTGCTGATATTTGGAGATTATTAGCTAAACTGGGGCTGGTCAATTAATCAAAAATGAGTCAAAAACAACCTGTAATTAACATAATCCTTCAACTTCAACAGCAGGCGTTTTTTGCCATAACATCTGTTGGATGAGCTATCAGTATATTTTATAAGCCTCTAAAGGGCATGCAGTAGCCCAGTATGCTCTTTTGCCTTTGTGTTGCTGCTCTTTGCCCAACAGTAACCTTGTATTTAGTATTTGTGAGAAAAGGGTGGGCTGAACCAAGGGTCAAGATGAAAGCAAGCATGTGTTACAACGAAGACATTATAATCATGAAGGTCTGTGAAGAACCTCTAGTAATAATTTTCAGGGTGAGGCAAACAACACCCACATAAAAATGACCTTACAAGTCAAGCTGTGAATCTGAGTGGCTACAGCCTACAACCTTCTGTGTTGTATATACACTTTGCTTGCGACAGCTAAGCAAAAAGAAAACGGCTGTGGTAATTCCACCTAAATTGACTGAGCACGTAACCTGAAGTCAGCAGATGGCTGATCGAGAGAAGAAACCTCCCTTCTCAGCTCATTGTCCATCAAGACAGCCACAGTGCCACTGCTAATCCCCTTCAGGACAAGCCCTCACTGGCAGCTTTATCACCAGGTCCCTAAACCCAGCACTGAGAGAGATAATGCTGAGAGTAATGCTGATATTTAGACTTTCAACATATTTGACAAATGTTTTGGGATGAAACTTTGAATTAAAAAAAGGAATCTAGTTAAAGCACTGACTTCACCCACTAATAAACAGTTACAGCAGCAGCTGAGGCTGAGAGGCTGGGACACAGCTCACAGAGGCAATAAAGCTATTATAATATCCTTAGAAGCAGATTACTGTAATTTGTTTCAAAACAGCACTGCTTTTCAGTCGCAACTTACTTGAAAGACATGATGCTCGTTTTTAGATTCAGTGTTATTTGCACAAGGTCATCATTACCTTTTATGTGTACTGCTAACTAACTCTGAAGAGATATGTAAACAGAAGCAGCTTTAAAACAGGATTGAGGATTGCGGAGGGCGGGGTGTGACAGCATCACAATATGAACAACTGCTTAGACAACTTGTGTTTAAAATGATTGGTTTATTACAGGCTGAGCTTATCACTCCCCAATAGCAGGGGGTGATATAGTGTCAAACTTATGCTGCGATATTTCAAGAAAATTTGCGATAACAATATTTGTGACGGTATAGAGTGTGACGGAAGCAACTAGCAAGGAGGGCACAGCATACTACAGATTGACTAATGACCTGGTAACAAATACGAGGTTACCTAGGCCTAGACTGGAATGTCCGTGAGCAACTGTCAGCTTCAAAGTGAAGCACGGCAAGCAAAGTAATTCCAGTGTGGACAGTTTAAGATGTACCTGTGTGCCCATTTTGGTTGCCTAGCTTGTGTAGAATAACCAAAAGCAAAGAAGAGGAAACAGCCTTCTGCACTGTTATGAACTAAGCACACATCTTTTCTCTGAAAAGCGGACAGTTTATCCATTCTCCTGTTTTTGTCTTTTACTGTATGTCAGGTGCTGTTCCTTAATGTACGACCAGAGGCTCGTTTAATCGGTGCGAAGGGGAAAAACATTACACTTGCTGCATTTTAGTGCATTTTGGTCCATTATTTTCAAAACTACAGTCTTTAGTCCCTTTGCTTTTAGACAAAATCTGACTTCAACAAGGCCACCAGAGCTCATCACACCCACTCAGCATCTGCGTTTCTACCAGATGATTCACAGTGTGTTTTGAAACAATGATCAGTTCTCTGCTTTACATCTATTTCTTTTACACAAGCATTTTTAAGCTGCACTGTCTTACAGTCAGATGAAGGATAGAAAAGACCAAGTCAAAATATAAAGTAAAAGTAAAAAGTATGAAGTCCAACTAAATCTCAGAACTGTGACATTTCGTAAAAAAAATAGAGGCAATTAATATGATTGTCAAAAAGATCACCAGTAGAGTATTTACTGAACACAGGGTACAATTTAATTGTCTTCAATTAAAATTGTGGTTACAGCCACCCAAGCGATTGTCAAACCTTTTGAAACTTGGATTCCAGCCGAATTATAGTTTTAATTAGGTTTCTAGGAATCTTTAAGTATTTTAGCATGAAACCTGCTTCTGATGATCCCCCAATTTTCTATCTAGCACCAATGGCAACTATCTAATCTAGTAGTGTCATAGAGGGTTTCAAAGCAGGTCACGAAGAATTCAAATTGATTTGTCCATATCGATAGGCAGTTGTGTAAATGTTAGATAATTCAGGTCAACATCAGAGAGCTCCCTGCCAGCTCCAGGGCTCTGCTTAGCTGTCAGACAGTGGAGGCTCTGAGAAAAATGACAAACAACTCCATCACTGATATTAAATTGTGAGAGTCCTGATCCAAGCAAACACAATTTTCAGTCCACTTGTGCAACAGTTCCACACTTTGTTGAACAAATGCCAGCAACATTACACCCGGGCTCTTGTTGTGCTGTCGGAAAGCAAAAATGATGAAATAAAAGTGTGCAACTTCTCTCAGCCTGAAGTTATACTTTGCTCACAAGCTAATGAGTAACAGGAGTATTTCTTTTTCACTACACAAAGCTACACTGGCGACAAAACCAGAGGATATGCTGCAAACAATACAATAATACATTTGTAAAAACTAAATATGCTAAAAAAAAAAAAAAGTATATACCAAATCAAATATTGCACAATAAAAAAAATACTCCAAAAGCTTTCTTTCTCTTATGTTAGTTTAAATGCTGGAAGTAAAAGAGTTTTCTCGACATGTACTGTCACATCCAGTCAAAGGAGTGTGCTCTTGTTTTATTGTTGATCTTGTTTTTAAAATATGTATATAGATACTGCTGAAAAAAGCTGTCCCGCTGTTCACTCTCTGTGAACCCTCGCTCTCCCCTCCTCTCTAAATACACTGAGCCCCATGTCCAACTCATCAATGCATGCAACTTGAGCAACTTTCACCTAATTTTGCAACTTTTCAAACCCCTTTTAATGCCGGCAAATATCAACCTGCAGCTGAGTAGAAAAGGCACCACTTAAATTTCTTTTAGGGTCGTATTTATACACATATATGTAGCATCTAAAGATGGCATCACAGAATTTAACTATATACTAACTTGTCATAGCAATTTGCAGTTAAATTAAGTTATTTGCAGTTCATTTAAATACAACTGATTTTAGCATTGCAGGGTAGCTGCTTTGGAATGACTGGTTAACAGTTTAGCCTACATGGTCTGCTTGTATGTAACCTTTTCATAGTTCAGGGGGAAAAAAAAGAAAAATGTAAATGAACAACCACAGTTTTGTATTTTGCTCCAAAGCTGCATTTTCATAACAGATGCAGCACTTGCTACAGGCCACCCTCGCTGGTCGTTTATAAAACTGCAGAGAACATTATTCATTCGCTTTCCCCTGCCGCATTGCCTCAGCCAGTCTAACAGTCGCTGGTTTTTCATGAACAGAAATACATACCAGCACAAAGAGAGACAATATCACTTTTAATATTCTCTACAAAGCGACGCTTGCTGCCTGTGTAGTGTGGAAAGTGTATAACAGGCTTTTTCCTGACAGCCACAGCTTTGTTCCCAGAGCTCGTCACTGAACAGCCAGCCATCCTGATGAAAGCCCAGAGCAGATAACGCCATGAACAGAGGCAACTTCAGCTTCACAGCCTGTTTGGCCTCAACTTTCCCCAGACGTGGATAAGGGAGAACCCTGTCATTTGAAACAATGCAACTATAAAGAGAGCTTGCTTGTCGGCCAATTCAAATCTAAGCAGATAACTAAAAAAAAGCCCCATAAACCCCACAAAGCAGGAGGCAGGAGCTGCTGGGGTCTGCATTTAGGAGATTAGCTCGTGTTGTGCCGCAGTTTGAATCCACTTAGTTTCAAATTGTCCCCAAACTAAATGCCGGAGGGAGGGCCACGCTTTGTGGTCTGCTGCTGAACTTGATCCTGTGATTATCACAAAGAGACTCCACTTGGTTTAGCGAGCAACAATACTGATGGCAGGAACTCTGCCATTGCTATCTCAGTTGCATTTCACAGTGTAAACAATATATATTCCCAGGCCCCGAGCAAAGAACAAACACAACAGCCATACAAAAGCAATCCCCCACCCTTTCCATACTTACTGCTTTTGTTGCACTTGACTTTAGAGAGAAGCTTGTGAGCCAGCAGGAGATCTCCAGTCTTCACGGCCACCAGCAGATCTTGTTCTTTCCCCATGATTACAGACCAACCCAGACACACAAACTGATCACAGGCAGCAACCAAGGCTTTTTTCCCCTTGTCTTTTCAGCTACAGGTAGCTGCTAAATCCCAGCATTGAGGTGAGACTGGTGAACACAGGGCTGAGCAGCATCTAGAGGGAACGGCACATCAGGTGAGGTGGTCGAGGACGTCTTGTTCCTCTTGTCGCTGAAGTTTATTTCCATTATCTCTGATCACTGTTTAGCTTCCTGATGCTGTCCTTGATTTGAAGTTAGAGTAAGCTCTGTAGCAGTGTTACTTGCTCGCAGTGCTGAGCGTAATGTTGACAGTCTGTTTTTGACAAACTGGAAGCAGCTGGAACCCAACCTGCCATGACACTGCCAAGTAGAAGGAAAAGGAAAGAAAGAACAGAATGAATTCACTTTGAGTTCACGTTAACTTAAAAAAAAATACAGCCAAGGAAAAGAGCATTACCACACAGACCAAAAAATGCACCATTTCAGATTAAAAATGGTCAATTATCAACAGCTTTCTGAAGTTGTTTGTAAACTATCATGCAGTTGAGCCTATTCACCCAGCCACTGACACTGAACCAATGAAGAAGAACAGGACTCTCATCATGGATGTATTATAACACAGATGTTTACAGTAGTGTTGCAGAGTATGCATTACATCGAAAAAGACTGTCAAAGTCAAGCAGTGTCTTCACCAGAGTTATATCCATGCATTTGTTTTCCATCTATTATTTATTTCCAGGTTGCAGATGCAGCATTGTGAGCACAGAAGCCCAGACTTTTCTCTTCCCAGGTACCTGCTCCAGTGTCTATGAGGCCAAGCTAGCTGAGAAACGTACTCTTTTCCAGTCTAACCAGGTCTACCTCAGGGTCTCCTCCCAGTTCAACATGCCTGAAACACCTTGCCATGCAGGGGGCCTAAGTCACAGCAAGGCTTGTTGTGGCTGGAGGCTGCTGTAGGTTTGTTAGAGGCTTGTTGGAGATGTAGGTTATTGTAGGTGGAGGGCTTGGCAAACCTTCTAGGGAAATAACCCTCCTGGGGGTGGTGGACTCCACAGTAAACCATTCCAAGGCAAGGTGATGCATACAAATCTTTTGAGTCATGTTTACTGCGTGTTCACACCAAACAAGGAGCAAAGTTTTGCCTTTCATTACATGTGTGAATTAGGTCACACTAGAAACCCACAGATATTCACCCCAAATAGCCAGTCGAGTGATGAGAAGAACAGATAGTTATAGCAACATATTTCCCTGTCTCTATAGAAATTCAGAATTGAACAATACAATCCAAGCTGCCCTCAAACAGCATCAGTAATATTGTCCTCCTTTTCCAACTGCTCATCACACCACAAGAGACTTCATGGTCTCTGGGAAATCTAGCTGATAGATGTTTCCCCTTAGTTGAAATAATTTGACTTGTGTGAAAATGGATTTACCTGTTTGAAGGCTACAAAAGTCCAGTGATGTGGCACAACAGATAAACATCAATTAACACTTACAAAAAAGCCCCTAAAACTGCTGAGTTGATACAGGTGCATTATGGTAAGTTAGTTAGTATTTTGTGAAAATTATTGGTTGAAACCTAATAAACAATGACACCATTATTTGATATCCTTTAACATAAAATACTATGGAATGTTGATAAAATCCACCCATATTCAAGCTCTAATTGAAGAGGTTGTCTAATTCAGTAGGCAAATAAAATGTCCCTTTCAACCAATCAATAATCAAGTTTTCAATAGTTAAATACTGTCAGGAATAAGCAAGTGACTTAAACTAGACCCAGCATTTGTTTGTTTTCTTTGATCCAGGAAGCCAGGTCCCTCTGGAGTGTGCAACTAATCCCCAACTCTTCCCGTGCAGCAAGCATGGTCTCAGTTCACTGATAACATCCCCCTGACCTTTAAGAGGAAGCATCTTTGCAGTGAAGCAATGCCAGGCATTCTGCCAGCAAGAAAAAGTTGTGTTTTTCTCTCCAAGAAGAAGGCAGAGCCACTTCAGAACCAATTTGCTCAAAATCACAGATGTGTGGGATAGCAAGGTTCAGAGTAGGGGGACACAAAATGACAATAAAATTGAGCTCAGGGACATGGAGAGACAGCCTCCCTGGGTTTCTTGACTTACCACTGAGGCAGCATTAAACAGGGTTTTTCACTGAGTCAAAAAGTGTGCAATTAGAACACAGATTCTGTCTGTGTGCAAAACAAAACAGTTTGAGTCCAGAGGAAACTGTCTTGGATGAAATAGTGCTCTGCTCGCACGATCTCCACATAGTTCAGCTATTCCAGTGCAGACCTCCAGGTGATGATGCAGCAGGGTAGCCCAGCAATAGATGCCAATGCATGTTTTGAACTGACACATGGTTTAAAACTAGCCAGGCACCTCTACAGGCAGTGTGCCTGCACCAGTGTGTGAATATGAGAGTGAATGAATAGTGGAATTGTAAAGCGCTATTATCATTATTATTATTATTATTATTATCATTATTAAACAACTGCACAGCCCCTCACTAACATGAGCAATGCAGAATGTAAACAAGGAAGCCAAAATTGGAACATTATCCCAAAGTGGATAGAGAGCTCACTTCATTAGGGTTACACAGTAGGTGATCGTGGATGGCCAAAGTGACAAGTGACAAATCCATCAGTTGCACTACACTGTGCATTCTTTAGTCTAATTATCTCTAGTCTGAATTTTCAGACTAGAGATATATGTTCAAAAGCGAGCAAACCAAACCTCTGTTGTTCACTGGGACAATTTATTTGACATCCCACTGCAGCAAACAGACAAATGCAACATACAAAAATTTGAGAACTTTAGGAGTCCAAACATCGGTAATAGCATCATATCAACATCCCAAATCCACAACACCCTCTCCCACTACAGTGAAGCACAGATGGATGGAAAAAAACATGAAAGTTGATGATTTATGAAAACAAGGTTCTTGCCTACCAAGGAAATTTGCTGGAAACCCCCACTGGCTCGTTTAAAGTTATCGTACATGTTTAGCTATTTGTCTGGAATGACAAAAACGGAATCATGCGAATTGTGGACGTATTTCATTGGGACTGCCGTCTGCTTTCATCGTACAAAATCTAGTTAGCCAAGTTAACAATCTCAACTATCAAGGTGTCCCAACTACCGTCCTTCCTACTATAATCCTGTCGTATTTCTATTAACCGAGTCCGTTTCCCTTTAGCCTGCTTATTCACAATGAACAGGTTTAAAGAAGGAAAAAAGGTTCTCACCTGCTGAACTACGGCGCTGTAATAGGATAGCTCACCACCGAGCAAGAAGAGCGCTCGGGGGAGCGACACGGACTTAACAGCGTCAAGAGACCCGAGAACACTGACGCATCTTCTGGTAGAAACTATCAAAGTAAAATTGCGCAACAAGTCTTGGATTCTTGCTTGTCAAACATCCTTTGTGTTTGCTTGTTTTCAATATCAGATGACACTTAGTTATGTTCAGACCGGAAAATCCAACGTCAGTTTCTGACGCCACTGAGCAATAACCCTTAGATTGCCTGGCTTCCGCTTTTATATGATTTTATTATGAAGGGAAAATTACACAACTCGATCTAGCGTCCTACTTAGCTTTGGTTAACTTAACGGAGGTGAGTAACCAGCCTACTGTATGACCATCATAGTAAAACAAAAGTTGTTTATTATTATTATTATTTTAGCTAGAGTTTTTTTTGTTTTTCTTGACAGGATTAAATAGGTGTGTTTATGTGATGGCAGTGTGAGTTAAATCCTCAGACTACTTTTAGTCAGCATTAAGTAAGACTTGTTAGAAGTGTGCTTATTTCCCTGAGTGGACCCTGTTGGCGTTTCATCGAAGGAGAGAGAGCTAGCGGAGGGATTATGGAGTAGCGACATCTGCTGATGAAACACTGCTACTAACATTACTCCTAGTCAAATCCAAAGCAGTGCGATTTTCTCTTAACTCGCTCAGGGTGCAAACATTTTTTACAGCCTTGTATATTAGTCCATTTCGGCCTTTAAAAAGAAAAAAACAAATCCAGAAATGTTAAAAGCCGAAAAAGCTAGTCATTATTTGCATTAATCAACCGAACAAAGGTTATAACTTGCACATTATTTTTCTCAGTTTATATATACTAACTTTTTGTTAGTTACACATTTACTTTTAAATGCACAGGTACAATGCACAATCTGTACTTTTTCTAAATATTCTAAATTTTCGTAATTATTTAAACATCTTCCAGTACCCTGCTCTGTTTGCACACTATAACCTGGGTTTGTCATATTTATCTGCACTTTAATCTTAAAAAATGTAATGTACTGTAACTATTTGTAACTATTATCCATGATGTAATTTTTATTTCTGTAACAATTGTATGTGTTTCTTTCTGTGTCCTGTTCTGTTTTTATATGTGCTTTTTTTTTTTTTTTTTCTTTTTGTTTTTTGCTGTTTTACA
>VUQR01036165.1:83277-94411 GCA_015108515.1 Hemichromis elongatus
GCTGTTGAAAAAAGGTGTGGGGGGGGGGGGGGGGGCTACATCTTGTCAAAGTAAGCAACATTTTATTTATGTGTCATTTCATTCAAGGTGGGAGCCCAATGAGTTGCACAAAGCATGAGCACAGGAAGCAGAAATAAAATGAAATGACTAACAAATAGTGGACCAGTAAAGATGATAGAACTTCCTAATTAAACTTGATAAAGGATCCATAATTGAATAAAACAATCCTGAATATCAGGAAGTAGAAACCCTCAGATAACTACACAAGTTTTTAGTTTAGTTTTAAACAATTATGTTGTTGAAGCACACTTAATGGGAGTAGCAGAACATACAACTTTAGATTGTCCCAAGCAGCTTGGAGCATAAAAAGTAAAAAGGCAGTGTCACATATTGTGTTTTTCCAAGGGGAATACTCAGGCGGATCTCTGATTATGTACAACTTCAAAAACGACCATTTAGTTAAACTCAACTGATTGGAAGTTTTCTGTGATTAGTGTGTAATAGTAATAATAATATAGTGGCTGTAGCTCAGGTGGTAGAGCAGGTCAGCTGCTAACTGGAAGGTTGGTGGTTCAATCCCAGGTTCGATCTGCATGCCACACATGAGTGTGAATGTGTGTGAGTGTTAGATAGTGAGCACTTAGAAAAACGTGCTTGCTTGGATGGGTGTGATTGGGTGAATGCATTAGTTGTATAAAGCGCTTTGAGTGCTCAGACTAGAAAAGCGCTATAAAGGAACCAGTCCATTTAACAATAGTAGTACAGCTGACTGAAATGCAGCTATTTAAGCATGGATGAGCTGAAAAAACTCTCTGCATTTGCAGTATTAGATGATTAAAAAAAAAAAAAAGACAGGTTTTGTCTCATGGCAATATACCAGATGCTTATTCCGTTTTATAATATCCCATGCTTCTATACTAACAACATGATAGAGAGTAAGATGTTATACTGTTAAGTTTAAAATACTTGTGCTGTCTTTCACAGGTATTTCGGGAAAGAGTCAGATCCTGTTTGCCTTGGTGTTCACCACTCGCTACCTTGACCTGCTCACATCCTTCATCTCTCTCTACAACACCACCATGAAGGTAAGATCCTGTCCCCCTCTCATTGTCACACCCTGCAGCATTTCCCATCCATGCAATGAACAGTGTGGGTGTGACCAGTACATCAGAGGCATCCAACATGCCAGCTAAACGATATAGCTGCCAAATAATTTTTGGTAGGTACGAACTGTCCCTGCTGCACAACTGCAAGTACCTCAGAACATTAGGTCACAAGACTTTTTATGTTTTCCCATTCATATTTCAGATCATCTACATCGGATGTTCATACGCCACTGTGTACCTGATCTACATGAAGTTCAAGGCAACTTATGATGGAAACCATGACACGTTCAGGGTGGAGTTCCTGGTCGTCCCTGTTGGTGGCCTGGCTTTCCTGGTTAACCATGACTTCTCTCCTCTGGAGGTCAGACATTCAAAGACACAGCCGCGCCTGCTTCATGATAAAATAAAATTCACAACTATATTGTTAAATCTTGAAATGACTGTTATTGGACACAGTTACTCAAAGACTCAAAAAGAAGAAAAGATAATGTAAAAAAAAAAAGAAGAAGATGAAGAAGAGGGGGAGAAATTAGCATGCAGTTAATTCCCAGACAAGTTGTGGAAGATGAAAGAGCGCTGTCATCTAGATTGATTCCTACTTATGACAGGCTCGTTGCAGCACCTATAAGCCAGCTATCTAAGACCAATTGATCTTTCATGCTGCTTCTGTATTGTTGTAGTGCCACAGATGGTAGTGTTGAACTGAATTCAAAATCATACAGCAGGTATGGAAATCCTCATGTGCTGGAGAGCAACATGTTGCTTCAAGTTTTCCATCATTGTGGTGGAACTCTGTTTAAAACATCTGAAAGACGCTGCTGTTTATGGCTTTGAAAATTTCTTGGCTTTAATTTAGCATTCAGAGTTCATGAGAGATTTCATAATTGGAAACAAATGTGCCCTTTTCTTCCTGATGTGCGTCGCTGTATGCTGCATTACCATTATTCATTAGGCTTTTTTTGCATCTTATACTACGGACATCAGAATCAGAATCGTGTTTATTGGTTTATTGGTGAATCTTATGTACAGCAATGTAAATCACACACACGCGTGTCTATATATATATATTAAAAAATACATTAAAAATGCATACACATACATACACAAAGTTGTGTAAACCAACTATAAATAACCAATCTAAAACTTACATACATAAAACACAGCATTACAGAAATGAAATGAGGTGACATGAATACCACAGAATGTACATAAGGTGCAGGTGCAGTGGGAGCAGTGTGACAGGTCAACTGTTTAGGAGGGAGATGGTGAGGGGAAAGAAGCTGGGTGGTCCTGGTCTGCAGGCTTCTATACCGTCTGCAGGGTAAGGGGTCTGTGATGATTTGGAGCTTTCAAAGCCTAGATCAGGTGCATTATAAATAACTGTCCTTCAAACAAAGTTGTTTTCAAAAATCTTTGGAAGTGAAAATCGTAACTGAAACCAAAGTCTGAGGGATCACCGAGCACTTCATTTTATAGAGGGAACAGGATGCACATACATGTTAAATTCAGTCACACGAAGCAGCTGCTATGATTTTTTCATACTATGAAAAAAGGTTATGTTTCACTTTCTTTTACTGTGCTTCTGGTTTGTTTACATGTGCATGCTTTCGTTTACATGCCCTGGTGCATGTTTTTCTTCCCTGTATTGGCAGCACATTGACTTGCAGAGATGAGTGTGAGTAAGAGTCCTACTTGGGTAACTGTTAAAGTGACTTTCCTGGAAAATCAAGCTCACGGAGATCTTCATATCTCCATGAGCTTGATTTTCAGTCTAGGGAAATCACTTTAACAGTTACCCAAGTAGGACTCTTACTCACAGTTATACTCGCCTTTCAATGCTCGCAGACATGATTAAATCTTTGTATGAAAATACTGAGTATGTAAATTCAAAACACACATTGCTGCTGACACTGCCATCCCTTTCCCCCACCCCAGATCCTGTGGACATTTTCTATCTACTTGGAGTCAGTGGCCATACTACCTCAGCTCTTCATGATCAGCAAGACGGGAGAAGCTGAGACCATCACTACCCACTACCTGTTCTTCCTGGGTCTGTACAGAGCTCTCTACCTCATCAACTGGATATGGAGGTTCTACTTTGAAGGGTTCTTTGATATGATTGCCATAGTTGCTGGAGTGGTGCAGACCATCCTCTACTGCGACTTCTTCTATTTGTATGTAACAAAAGGTGAGTGCTGCTGCATTTTTCATTTCATTTTTTATTATACATGTACATATATATATGTGTTCAAGCCAAAGTTGAAAATCTCTTTAATTCATAGCTGTATTAGCCTTAGATGCATTGTCATATCAGCTGCTGTTTCACTATGTTAAAAAATTCTGAAACCCCCTTAATGCTTCATAATTTAGTGAGTTTCTAATATCTGGTACTGTAGCGAGTTTAATTCAGCTTCCCTTTTCTTTCCTCGTTGGTAACATCACAAACAACGCAACCAATGCAGTGGCCATAAACCAGGCTTTACACTCATGTTTCAGAGCACACTGAGCAGTACATATAGTTGCTACACAATCTTGTCTGTGAAGGTTCTCAGTCATCCAGGTCATCGTCGTCTAAGGAGCTGTAAGGAAAAGGCGTCTGGACTTCTTTAGGTTGCTTGAAGACGTTTCACCTCTCATCCGAGAAGCTTCTTCAGTTCTAGCTCTTCCTAAAACTGAAGAAGCTAGCTCTAGCTCTAACTCTTCCTAGAACTGAAGAAGCTAGCTCTAGCTCTAGCTCTTCCTAGAACTGAAGAAGCTTCTCGGATGAGAGGTGAAACGTCTTCAAGTAACCTAAAGAAGTCCAGACGCCTTTTCCTTACAGCTCCTTAGGCTACACAATCTTGTGGTAAAAATTAGTATCGCACAAATTACATCCAAATCATAGGTCGACTTCAGCTAATGTCTCTTAAACACAATGCATAGACACTTGGATATAAATAATAGTGGCTTCTTTACATTCCCTTGATTGATTTAAATAAGTCAGGTGACATGAATTTATAGTAAGTTTCCTTTTAACTAAATCAATGTTCAAACTAAAATGTTGATGAAATAAAGTTTTCATAAGTCTTAGAATGAATGCTCCCCGTCTAATATGTTTGACATAAATCTGTCCTTTCTGGTTTCAGTACTGAAAGGAAAGAAGCTGAGTCTGCCAGCCTAAGTGCCAAAGAAGAGTGTTTTGGCAGACTCACATCGGGGGATCGGAGGGGAGGAGGAGGGCCAGCCTCTGACAGCCACATTCCCCCAACATCAACAGTCACTTCCTCCTCTTCCCCTCCCACCAGTGTAAGATGCCTGAGACAGAGAGCTAGCAGGAGCCACTGGCTGATCCAGAATCAGTGGAATTGGAACACCTTCAGCGGCTGCTCCATGCCTGCAGATTTCTGTTTGATGCATCTTGCCTTAACTTTTTTTATTACTCTGTGTAATGGAAGGAAAAACAGCAAGAAATGTTTTCTACATAAAAAGGTGTACTCTGGAGATTCAACACATCAGTGAAGCTCAAGAGATAAAATTGCCTGTGATTTGGCACTGTATGATATAGAAGCAGACTTCTTGTGGTGGGATATTATTGAGCATTTTTAATAGTATTTGGAATCAAAATAAAATCTCTTTGTTCTTGATTTTTTTTTTCTAAATCTGACTGAGGAGGCCTGTATTGAATCCCATAACATTAGTGAACAAATTGCTGATGTTCTGCCGTTCTGCTTTTGGCCAGTATGCATTCCCATTTGTAATGACTGCTGCTCATGCCTTTTGGTGGGGAGAAAAAATAGTAAATGCCATTAATTGTTCTTTTTCAAAATTAAAGTAACTCTGAAGGTATCTCTTGGAATATATTTTGACTCAAACGCCGTCAGAAATGATGGGCATTAGTTCTTAAGTTTATTCTCCATTGCCATATGAAGCACAGTTCTTATTAGGAGTAAACATGAATGAAAATAAAGTTGTGAAGAAAGTCGGTGAACTCACCAATAATTGCTTTCTTTTAAAGTGACAGATGCCACCTGTAATTATACATCAATTCTTTTAGATGGTTCCTTTTATGTTTTAGATGCATTAACTCACTGGTTATGTGCTGTGTATGAAGTCCCACTGCGGAGGTCTTTTTTTTTTTTTTTTTTTAGCTGCAAATGTATTTATTTTTTAATCTTCCTGCTGGTTTCCAATAAACAGTCTGTAGAAAGGTCTACCTGTTGTGCATAATTTGAACCTAAGAAAGGAATCTCCCTGTTGGATTTGGAAAGAGACTGCGGCAGAATCCTATGAAGATATATTGGTTTCTGATAGTTTTCATGCTCATCGTTCTCAAGTTTTCTTTTTCATTTCTCACCAGAGCTCTTGCATGATATTACCACCACTAATAAAAGCTTTGTGGGAAACATTTGTCTTAGTACTGTGATTCCACTCAGGTTTTGTTCTATGACGTTACACCTGACGGTCAGATTTATTAGGGGGTTTTTTTATCAGCTGCTGCGGAAAGTTTAATAAGCTCATCACGTTTTCATATAGATTAATGTTCTTCTTGACATCACAACACTAAGTGAAATTTTCCTTTTTGGTATCGGTATTCTAACCACGTTGGGTGGCACACACCAGTATACTCCTAGTATCCCAAGCCCTGATGAATGGGGAAGTTTGCATCAAGAAGTGCATCCGACATAAGTTAAGCATGCAAACGATACAGAATGAGATTTCCATTCATACTGGATTGGTTAAGGCCCAGTTTAATAACGAGTGCGTTCACTGCTGGTCAAAATTGTGCTGCTGTTGGCAGAAGATGAAAAGAAGGAAGGCATGCTAGGGGGCAGAGAGAGGGAAGGAAAGCTGTAGAGGCGAGAGGATGCATTTAAATGTAGAGACTATGACTGGTCTCTACATTTACTGATATCAGAGTGCTGGCTGATATCATAGAGTGAAGGAAGATATATATAATATATGTCCAGGAGAACAGGTGGAAAGGAAGCCAGGCTGAAGCAAAGCCACTGGAAATAGATGCCAACTGTTCTAACATGGTGTAGATAGGAGGTGAGTAGGGGTAATCTTGAAGGAAGAGTATGTGAATAATGTTGTGGAGGTGAAGAAATTATCGGACAGAATCATGAGTTTGAAGCTGTACGTATGCCCCACAGGTCGGTCAGTTGGAAAAGAAAGAGGAATTCTGGGAGAAGTTGGATAAAGTGGTGAAGAGTGGTGATTGGAGCAGACTTCAGTGGGCAGGATGACATACTTGTGGAGATTTGGAGATGTCTAGGAGTGAAGGAAGAGAACTTTTTAAAAGGGTTTAATACAATCCTGGCGAGTAAGGGGATGCCTGAGCGATGGAGGAGAAATGTACTGGTACTGATTTGAAGAACAAGGGTGATGTGCAGAACTGCTGTAACTTAAAGGATGCAGCTGATGACTATACCATGAAGATATAGGAAACATTTTTTAAACCTGGGGAAAGCAGAGATGCAAACCGTTACCACAAGTAAATCTTTATGCTGACAACGAGCACAACAGATGCAGGTTTGCTGTTAGAGTGCTGATGGAGAACTACAGCTATCTAAGACCAATTGATCTTTCATGCTGCTTCTGTATTGTCGTAGTGCCATAGATGGTAAAGTCAGAATGCGCTGCACTGTGTTGTTGCTGTACAGAAAGCATATGTGACAGTGGTGCAGTACATGTATACGAACAGCAAGACAGTGTGAGGTTTGCGGTAGGAGTGACAGAGGTTTAAGGTGGGGTGATCAGCTCTGATCCCCTTCCTGTTTGCAATGGTAATGGACAGGCTAACAGATAAGGGCAGTCAGGAGTCTGACTGTAATATTCGCAGACAACCTTATGATCTATAGTGAGAGTAGGGAACAGGTTAAAGAGTGCCTGCAAAGCAGAACAATTTAAGCCAGGAGAAGCAAGACCGAATACATGTGTGTGAATGAGAACACACATGGTCAGTGTAGGTGTATAACAGTGAATCTTCAATGAGTAAATGAAAATATATTTTACTCACAACAGTGCATAAAAAACATAACAGATTTCTAAACTGAGTAATTTAGAATGAAATGCAATAACAAAAAAAGACGATTTTGCAGTATCACATGGAACTAGCTGTTACGTGTTGGTCGAGGCTGGAGACGAGTGTGCTCGGAACCGTCAATTACAATTTGAGCGACCCGGAACAAAAATATCGTCGGACCAAGCTTTTTCTTTCTTTTCTTTTTCCAGTTTGAGTCGCATTGGATTTAGTCATAAATAAAAAGTGACGTTTTCAACGTCTTTGACGAAAAAGGGAGAACTGGTGGAAGAGGAGGGACTCATTTTCCGTATTTATAGTTAATTTTTGATTTTGTGCGATCGCGAACTGAGTGCATTGAATGAACACAATGGAAAATGATATTTTAGACGGGAATAACTCTTCATCAGGTAAGTTTCCCTTTGCATCACTGGAAAGAGTTTAAGCTTATATTCAGACAGTCTGAATAACAAGCTGCTTATGTGGCATTTTAACGCAGGAGATGTTTCACAAACGCTGATGAGTAGTAATAAAATATTAGGGATTTATAAAAATAGCACAGTTATGAGTAACACTTCCTTCGGTAGGTACATTATGCAAATAACTGCAAAGTCTAGGTGTATAACATAAGCACTGGCTACAAATGAATAGGGTATTAGTTTTAGTACCGAATTAAATTAAAGTGAAGGCTTTCATTTAAAGTGCGCCCTGCTTCCGTTCTTCATGCAAGAGAGTCCACAACATGGAGACGTTTTTGGCGGGTTCTTTTGACTTCATCTAAATGCACAGTCGTGGAAGTTTTGCAACAAAGTTATAAATGGTTGCATGGAGCATACCAGCTTTCATAGGAAGAGAGGCAGACTACACCTTGGGCAGGTATCTAATCTGTTGCAGGGCTACCACAGAGAGATGGACAAGCCACCACGCTCAAATTCTCATCTGTGGCCAGTTTACAGTAGAATCACCAATTAACCTAACCTGGATGCGTTTGGACTGTGGGAGGAAGCAGAAGTATGGGGAGAGGGCCAACACAACCATTTCGAGAACATAGAAAGGCCCCAACTGGCTGTTAGATTTGAACCAGGACCTTCTTGCTGTGAGGCTGCAATGCTACCATCTGTCATGAGGATTATAAATACTTGAATTCTTAAGTGTGATACTGTGAGCAAAACTCATTTGACCATAAAGTAATAGTAGACTACAATATGTTGTGTTTTTCAGTTATGAGAATATTTGAAACAGATTTATACATGTATAGATTTTTTTATTTAATATTGTACGTCAACAGTTCATTACTGGCCTGCCTGCTGAGTACTACAGATATCTGTGCATTGTGTAGGCAACAGGAGAACATGCAAATTCCAACAAGAAAGGCCTGAGCTGACCAGCAGACTCCCTCTTGCTGTTAGGCGATAGTGCTAAACACCACCGTATGCGCAGACGTTTATTAAAAATGTAAATGCAGACTGCTTTGCTATGAAAGGATCAAGAAACACAAAGCAAAAGAGCAAAATAAGATTTTGGCCCTGCAGTTTAGTACATCTGATCTTTATGAAACTTATTGTCAGAATATTTGCACAATAAACCTGAAACTAGTTCGTGGGGCAGAAGATGTATTTTAGTTTTCCCTTTCTTTTATGGTACACTGGTGGTAATACTTCTACTACTAATAATAGTGAAAACAGTCAGTTTTAATGAGTTATTTGTTTACAAAACAGATGATGAGCAGCTTGTGTCTTAAAATACAAGCACTTGGAGCAAGGTTACCACTAAACATAACAATTGAACAGCCATGTTAAGCCAAATATTTGTGTATAATATTTGTGTATAAAACATTTATCCCCGGTGTTAAAATGACCTACGTCTGTTTGCATTCAGGTGCAACACTCTCCCTCGCTGCCCTGCGCCTCCTGGTCCCACCACTTCGGTTGGTCTCAGCAGCTGTCTGGCAAACCATCCAGCAAAAAGTTGTAGCCGATTACGGGATGCTTGAGGAGTTTGTGTCTATGGTTACAGACATTCTTCCAGAGCTGCTTAACAGTCGCCAGCAGACTGAACTCAGCCTGGGCCTCAGAGCACGGGTGAGTTTATAAGCATCTGCAAATGAAGTAATGGTGGATTTGTACCGTCGTCGTAATTTGCTTTTATGTTTGTATGAGATTTCCCCCCCCCCTTTTTGTTATCTCATTCTTTTGGCAACCAGCTTCGTGAGGACTGGACAACTGGCTGCTTTTCAATCACTCTGTGCTCTGACACAGAATGTCCTCAACCATCTTAGTTGGGTCTAGGTCATCTGTTCGCCTTCTCTGTGTCTCAGAAGACATGGTGTCCACAGTCAACATTGTAACACTGATTATGCAGTCTAAAGTCCAAGTTTCCACTAATCAAATGTCCATTCTTTGTGTTTCTTAGTGCAATAGTCACACTTAGTTATATTATTTTTTTCATGCATTGAACCTTTAATCTGTAGATTGTGGGACAAAGTTTATAACTCTAATATGGTTGTAGAATTAATCTACTTTTTTTATTTTTACACATTTTTGGCTCCCTGTGATTAAATGAGCACAAAGCATAAGAAAATGTAGCTCTTCCTAAATCACCACCTGAGTCCCAATGCACCACACATTGTGAAGTTTCCCAAATACACTTGACTAAAGGCATTTCAGGGAAGTGATGTTACCCAAGAGCAACTGCAATAAGTGCAGAGTGTAGAGCAGTGTCTGGATTTCTAAGACATCACAAACTGCAGTATGGTGAATACATAGAGGCCAAGGAAAACAATGATTGACAAACAATGACGTCCAACATCAATGTGACTGTCCATAAATCCGTGCCTGTACGGCGTGTCAGCGTATCCATCAAGTTCACAAAAGACGCGCTAAAATCTTTCCATTTGTTGAGAGCGGATGGACTGATATTTATATGGTGCTTTTCAATCAATCAATCAATCAATCAAAAACATTTATTGATCCCCAGGGGAAATTATTTAGGTTATAGTGCTCCAGATATTAACAAGACAGACAATAAACTAAAGAAATAAACCACAGTATATACATCAATATATATATATATATGTACATTCACAAATACTCAACAAATAAATAGCAGGAAAAGGAAGAAGTAAGAACGTGTGCAAAAAACAGGTGTATCAGAGACTGTGTTAAGTGGATGAATTGTACAGGGAGATGGCCACAGGCAGGAATGATTTCCTGTGTCGTTCAGTGGTGCATTATGGGTAACCTCAGTCTCTCGCTGAACGTGCTCCTGTGGCTGACCAGCATGTCATGCAGTGGGTGGGAGGTGTTATCCAACATTGTCTTTATCTTGGACAACATCCGCCTCTCCGACACCACCTTCAGGGAGTCCAGCTCCATCCCCACAACATTACTGGCCTTACGGATCAGTTTATTGAGTCTGTTGGGCTCTGCGACCCTCAGCCTGCTCCCCCAGCATGCGACGGCGTAGAGGATTGCACTGGCCACAACAGACTCATAGAAAATCCTGAGCATTGTCCGGCAGATGTTGAAGGACCTCAGTCGCCTCAAAAAATAAAGGCGACTCTGGCCCTTCCTGTAAAGTGCTGTGGTGTTTTTAGTCCAGTCCAGTTTATTGTCTATGTGTACTCCCAGGTATTTATAGTCCTCCACAATGTCAACATTGACCCCGTGGATTGAAATAGGGGTCAAGTGTTTTCTGGTCTTCCTGAAGTCCACAATCAGTTCCTTGGTTTTTGCCACGTTGAGCTGCAGATGATTCTGCTCACACCACGTGACAAAGGAGTCGACCACAGCCCGGTACTCTGTCTCATCACCCCTGCTGATGCATCCAACCACTGCAGAGTCATCAGAAAACTTCTGAAGATGGCAAGTCTCTGTGCAGTGGCTGAAGTCTGTGGTGTAGAGGGTGAAGAGGAAGGGGGAGAGGACGGTCCCTTGTGGTGCCCCTGTGTTGCTAATTACCTTTTCAGACACACACTGTGAGAGACGCACATATTGTGGTCTTCCTGTCAGGTAATCAACAATCCAGG
>VUQR01036166.1:9201-21233 GCA_015108515.1 Hemichromis elongatus
CCCACATATAAAGGCCTATCTTTTATTTCTTGGACTTGGAAGAGTATCCTCGTGGTTATTGCCCTGCCAACCTTTCATGGCTGTCAGATTACGTCCTGGGTGCCCTGGCCTGTGGTGATATGGAATTGAATTGTGCTGCAGGGATTTGGTGAAGGGAGATTGCTGTGTAAGGATGGAGTCACACTCGGACTGCTCGATACTGTTGTGCCTCTATTTTGCTGTCTCAAAACTGCACAGGGACGTCAACTATCTGCTGTGTTTGTGCAGTAGATTCTGAAGATAGTTTAAATTAGAGAGACAGGAAGACAGATCAGGAAACGCAGCCTTGTTTTCAACAGGAAATTATAGAGTACAGAGCAGCTGGCAAGTGTTGTCTTTTTTTAAACACGCAACATACAAATGTTATAGAAAGAAGGGTAAGAGAAATAACCTGATGTCTACAGCTATGGTCAGAGACTCAGAGGTGGCCAAAGTACAGACATTCTACACAAGTACAGATACTACTGTTAAAAATACTTCAAGTAAAAAACTACTAAGTAGCTCTTTGGAGGGTGTTATACCAGCTACTTCTATGCAAAGCTAACTGAATCTAGATATATTAATGTGTGTCACGGTGGAGGACCCAGGTGCGAACACAGACGAGGAGACGGAATTAGCTTCAACAAAAGGAGAGCCTTTATTTCGGCTGATAAACATGAAACATAAATCAAAGTGAGAAACCAAACTAGACTGTGAAACTATGACAGCACTAAGACTCTATGAAAACTATGACCTGAACCATGATTTCTATGACCAGGGAAGATACACAGACGCCGCGACACTGAACACAGGAAGACTGAGGACTTAAATACACACAAGAGGTGATTGAGGAAGTGGAGACACATGAGGACACAGCTGACTCGAATGAAACATAATGACACAGGGGAGAGTAAAACTAACCACATGAAAACAGAACACAAGACCCTTTTCAAAATAAAACAGGAAACATGGAGACCGGGACACGGCAACACCAGCATAACAAACCTAGATCAGAAACCAAGGAGACAGATAATAATCAATGTTAACCTAAGCCCCCACTAAACCTTAAATAAGGATAACACACAACTAAAAAGTAACCTAACATGAAGACTTCAAAAACTGAGAAAAAACACTCCAAGCGCTGGGTCAGAGACCCAGCCTGTGACAATGTGCTAATAAAATAATAATAGCAGACAGGAACACAAACTTTGTTTTAGGATTAATTTTAGTTCTAATAAATATTCTCAGCTTGAATGAGCAGAACATGAGCAGAGAGAAAGAAGGAAAATAAAAATATCTATATTATAGCATGACTATATTATTAGAGCGTGACTTTGTCTCTAAACAGGACAATGAGCAGGGAAGAGGTTAAAGTGGGCTCAGCAGGTGGATGATGCCTTAAATCAGCTGTAATGGTTCAGTGTGGGGAAAAGAGTCATAACTCACAATCACTTCTATTGAGAGCTCCAGCAGATTTTCTTTGTGTGCAGGCTGTGATCAGCTGATTTAAAGCCATCACAGTGCATCAAACTAGCCCGTTCATCCTGCACTAACCTGCACAGGACGTTCATGCAGCCTTTAAATAACACAGTTAATCTGCCTCAGCATGTTTAGCAGCATGTTTGACGACATGAAGACACATAATGTGACACGTACGGACCCATGAGGACTTACATGTAGGCTTTACATGAGCACTCCTCCCCTTTAAATCTAACCTCTCTCCACCTCTGAGGGAAGTTAGCTCTCTTTCTTTTCTCTCCCTGTGAAACAAGCAGCTGGACCTTTAGCTGCAACACACCGTGAGACAAACTGCACACCAACAGTTTGTGCGTTTGCTGATGTTTGTTGAGCTGATAGAAACACTTCAAATTACCGGACACTTAAAAACGTTACTCCCTTCACGCTCGCTCCTCTTCAGCAGGGCTAGCTACAAGTACCAGGAAAACAACTTAGGGAAACTACTCGGGTAAAAAACAGATATCTGATTATTGCACAGTAATCAAGTATATGTACTTTGTTACTCCCTGTGTATTTTCTTAATATTAGATAATTACATTGTGCGTTCTCGGTACTTTTCGATGCGCGTGTTACCAAGTCCGTTAACGCGCGACGAGTCTCGTCTAAGATTTATGTAAACAAACTGATCTCAGTGTAGTGACCGTCAGCATCACCGCAGTTTCAATGAATGAGAAACAACCGACTCCTGCTGTGGCAAAACTTTACTGAATCATGATCAGGTGTTCCAGAAAAATAATAAAACTTTATATAAAATTGCATTTGAGACTTCACAGTCGGCTTTTTTCCAGTCGGTCTGATCTGTAACACTCCCCTACTTCTTCTGTAATTAGAAAACACCTCAAGTCTCCTCCGAGTAGTAACTATACTGCCAAGGTAGCCTTAAAAATATACACGTCTACTTCATATCAACAGCAGCTGAAGCAGTGACACTGAAAACGTTAAACCTGTGAGCTACAACATGTAATATTTGAACTATTACACTGAGCTGTGGCAGAAAAACGGCTAAGACGACATCGAAAAACAGTCGGCTTCCCTTGTTGAAGACATCATGAAAAGTACTACAGAGCCACAACCTGAATCGGTGTGCAGACTTAGTGATTACAATAACAGTGAGATACTACAGCTCTATCGCTCACGAGTCAAAGTAAGATATTTAATAACTCCCACGGTGCGGACGCAGGCCTCACCTTGCTCTCAGGTTTAAACTATGCAGCAAAGGTGACGTACAGGTAGTGTGGCATCTCCAGCATTTTCACATCACACACGCGGAACACGTTCATTTACATAAGGCAGAGTAACAGCTACGACAGGCTGGAGAGCAGAGTCGACTCCATTCAGACGCCCGGACGCATCTCCCAGCGTGCAGTCCGACGATCGCAGGCGCCGAGACGTTAATGATGAGTAAGCGGGAATGAACGTGGAGTCAAAGTGTGGATTGTAATTTAAATTAGAAGCTGTGCTCGGAACCCAAACAGGAAGTCCTCGTGATGGTGGTGGGGCGCCATTTAAAAACATCAAAAGCTACAAAAAGCAGGAACAGGATCATTAAAAAAAATCAACTGAAGAACTAAAATCATCATCATCACGTCATCTAATGTGGGGAAAAACATAAAAAACAGCTTAAGGTCCAGTGTTTGAAGGTAATCCAGTGACGTTTCCATATCCAGTGGGCGTTAGCAGGTTTAAACGCTTTGCGGTGCTACAAGGACAGCGCCGCAGGAGCTCCTATCATCAGCACCTTAAGCTTATATCTCGTCCGTCCATCATCCTGTGTTGTTCAGCAGCTTCACACGGAGGAAAGCTCCGAGTAGCAGAGATGCAGCGGTTCGCACTGCCGGAGCTTAAACTCAGAACCAGGGCGAGACCTTCCGTCAGAGTCTCAAAGCAGGCAGGTGATGCCTCTGTTTGCTTGAGAGCTGCTGAGAGCGCTCTGGGTGGCTGGATGGACTCGGTAATGGCAGGTTACTAACGTGGTGCACAAACAGGAGATTAAAAACAAGGTTGTCTTAATACAGAGGCTAAAATGTTCGTATACACCGTTTTACAAAGACTAAGTTCGATGCCATTTAAAAAAAAAAAAAAAAAAGTACTTCATATTGCTGATCTGTGTTGCTACGGTCGTGGTGGTTTACAAGCTGCCTCTTCGTTTGCGTTTTCATCGTCCCCACGCTGTTGGGCACATCAGACTCAGCCGTCCTGCGTGTAGGTGTGTGAGGGGGGTGAAGTGGGAAACCAGGCGGGAAGATGAAGAGCGCGATGGCGGCCACTCGCTTCTTCATCAGAGCTCAGTGGTCAAGAGACCTCTGGGTTTGGCTCCATCCTCCGAGGCTGGCGGCTGACCCGCAGTGCTGTGGACGGAGGAGGGGAAGAGACGGTAAAATGACTGCATCAGGAAAACAAAAACGTTTGTGTGCACGAACCAGTTTTGTTAGTCTTCGGTTTAAGAAGTCTAAAACTGCTACAGTGAGACAACCTGCGACGACTTACTGATACACTTATATTTTTACCTATTTCAACAGTAAAATTTAAACGTTACTCATTGAATTTACACTGTTATTTGCCCAAAATGGCCGAGAAGTTAAGGTCACATGGTCATCTATAAACCATCCACATCCAACACTGACGACCTCATAACAACTCGAACACTGGAAAAATAAAATGAATGTAAAAGCCCAGATTTGACCCACCTGTATGTCCTGAAGCTGCTGCACACAGACAACAAAAGAAAAATCCCTCGTCTTTGTTGTATTTGCCTTTAATTAGGTTTTTGTGGTTTTTCTGACTGCAGCTTTTATTTTTAAATAAATTTCTCATCAGACTCACATAGAAAAATCTAAAACATCCACTCGTGTTTTTAGAGTCTGACAAAGTGAAAGCAGCTCCATCACTATTTACAAACGTGATCTTGAGCTCAGTTTGGTGATCACTGTGTGTGAGTTTAAGAATGTGGCACGATGTAAGAAAAACATAAAAGAATCAGACGCTCTGTCACATTACCAGGTCAAAGATCCTTCAAACTCTTCCAATCACAACTCATAGAACTGAGGCGTGAATGAGAAGTTTGCTTGAACTCAGAATCTCACAGAAAGTCAGAATAACTGTGCCGTGTTTGATTTGTGATGTTTGGATTTGCTGTCTGTTAAACAAACACCTGCTTTTGAATGAACCTATCATGTGTTAACAGAGTTCTGCTGTTCACTATCGATTTTCATTTCTCATGTTTCAATAAAAGTATTAAAAAACTAAGAAAACGCTGTGTGAATAAAGGCCCTGAAAAACAACTGCCTCTTCCTCCACGAACTAAAGCAAAAAGCTCATAATGATCCATGTTAAACTCTCAGGTATGTTCTCTTCTGAAACCTCAGTCGCAGTGAAGTGAAGTGAGGAGGAGCTGTTCCCTGCGCTTCAGCGACGGCGAAGATGTAAAAAACAAACTCTGGGTTCGACATTCGAAAACCTTTACCTGGTGGAGACGGCGTTACGAGTGTGAGTGAGGTGGGGGAGGGCTGAGGTGAGGGATGCTCCCCCATCTGAAGGGAGGAGAGGGCCGACCTTAGATGGGGGGTCAAGGTCGAGCAGGCCGTTAGTAAAGGCGCCGGGAGGCTGCGTGAGAAGGGGATGAGGGAGAAGCATGGAGGTCAGTGTCTACAGCGTGTCTACATAAGCCAAAGTGCACAGCGACTATACAAGAGCATAGAAATAAAGAGCCTTGCAGTTCAGAACAATGAATACACGCTGAAACAGCCATGAGTAACATTTTAACATCTCACAGCCAACCTGCAAACAAAACACAAACAGGTGAACATTTAAAAAGCGAGCTGATGAACTCACAGCGGATGTGGGAATGATCCAGCGCGGTGTGATGAGGGGTTTGGTCGGCTGCACCGGTGGGAGCTAGAACGACATCAGCAGACTTCTGTTAGCATCCATGCTCATTTTAAAGGTCTAGTTTATCCTACAGCTGAGCCCCATTCACAACACAGCTCAAACCCAACATGTCACAGCAGTATTTAATACATGTTTATTTAAAGGCTCCATCCCCACAACTCTAATGAAATAAAAACATCCATTAAATCCACAGGATCAATCATCCACCTACTAAAGTGGAAACACCTTTAAATAAGAATCCAGCATGAGCCGTGTTCAAACTGTGATGGGACCGCTGTGCACACCTGCTGGGGTACAGGTGTCACTACAGAGCCACTCACACACACGTGCAGATTATTCAGTACGCAGTGCGATAATTCTTACCGTGGGAATTGGATCAGTGAAGTCAATAAGGTTGTCAGAAAGCGGGGCGGCGCCCTGCAGGTCCACCTCCTCGGGTTTAACCTGCAGCGAGAGGCAAACTCTTTATTACGACACGCAGGCACTAAAGAAACCGTCTACTTCCTGTGTTCGTCACACACAAACACCAGGCTGCGTAAGCACAGATTAAAGGCTAAATAAACTCGTGCAAA
Organism: Hemichromis elongatus; assembly: GCA_015108515.1. Taxonomy (NCBI): domain Eukaryota; kingdom Metazoa; phylum Chordata; class Actinopteri; order Cichliformes; family Cichlidae; genus Hemichromis; species Hemichromis elongatus. Next base: position 15,198 of record VUQR01036166.1, read on the forward strand.
GTGATTTATTCACACATTTACTTTTTTCTATGTAACACTGACAATCAGAGGAATCAGAACAACTCGGTTCAGTATCTTGCTCGAGGACACTTTGGCAGCAGACTGGAGCAGCCAGTGCTGCTATAGCTACCAATTACATCACACTGGAACCTGAACCTACTCGTATAGAGTAATCAATATACAATCACAACCATCGGGTACACCTCATTTACTCTGTAATAAAAATATCTAATGAGCCAATCAGATGACGGCAACTTAATGTAGACGAGAAAAGACGACGTGCTGAGGTTCAAACTGAGCATCAGGACGAGGCAGAAGGTGAAGTAAGTGACTCTGAGTGGTTGTTCAGGTCCTCTGAGTATTTCAGAAACTGCTGAGGTGCTAGAGTTTTCCCCACACAGCCACCTGCAGGGTTTCTGCAGAAGAGCATCTCTGAACACACAGCAGTTTAAAGCCTGAAGCAGAATGGGGTGCCACTTCAGTCAGCTAAGAACAGCAAACCCAGGCTAAGTGACAAGCTCCCAAACAGCAGATAACAGAAGAATGGGGACGCTGTCAGGTCTGATGGGTTTCTATTCATGACATTTAGATGGTAGGATCAGATTCTGGTGCATCCGACACGAGGCCACGGATCCATCCTGCCTTCTAATAACAGTTCAGGCTGTTGGTTGTGTGGTGGTGTTATTTCGGCACACTTTGGGCACCTCAGTATGAGCCGAGCATTGCTGCTGACCATGTCCATCCCCACATGTCCACAGTGATCCAGCAGGATAACGCACAACACCACAAAAGTCTCAGACTTACTTCTTCTTCACTGAACTCAAATCCCCCAACCAGATACTAGCAAGCTGTGCCTAAAGAAGTGGCTGGTGAGTGTCAAGCACAACAGCATCATTACCTGTGAGCGTACAGTCACATTACCTTTGGTGCCGGGGCATCACCGGAGGACTCGGAGGACTTTTTGGGAACAGACTGTTTTAAATCTTCAGCCAACCTCTCGGCGCTGAAGAACAGGAGGAGAAATGGTATGACACAAATATGTGACAATTTTAACAACTTTTAACGCATTTCCCGTGTGCCTCAAAAACCCCACAGACAGTTGCACCACTTTAAACTCTAATTTTAAGAGCACAGACCCATACAGCACAGCTAACTGTGTGCCTCTATGTGTCACTGCCTGCAGAGACGGCAGCAGTATCCAGGCAGAAATCAGGTCATGTGATTTTACACACCCAGGCCGACACACAGACACACACACGCACGCACGACTCAAACACACCAGCAGATGTCAGCAAAGACTAGACACAACACCTCATTTTAATCAAACGAATGCTGCCCGTTTTATCTCTGTTATCATCTTAAATCGTTTGATCTAAATGTGCAACTTTCATGTTTTCTGTGTTAAGCTCACCACAACATGTTTATGAAAACAAATCAACTTTTGCTAACTATGGAAAATCAAACTCTTTACCTCAACTTCAATCAACCTACAAACCAGGACACTTTGTGATAAAAAAAAAAAAAGCCAACAATGTGCAAAAGATCTGATGCAACAAAGTCCAAACCACAGTAACGCGTTGTTTTTCTACACAAAGGCTCACCCGGCGCCTGCAGATGAGACCAGGGACGAGGCTGGCTTCAGCAGGTCCCAGGTGTCCGGGACGTCGGGGCGGCTGCTAACAGAAAGAGACGAGTTACTGTCCGTTCGCCCAGAAGGCACCTTCAACCTGGCGGAGAGACACACACGTATCGCTTAATCCTGCATAAAACGTTCCGCGTGGTTACCGGAGAAAGAAAGGAGCTCGAATTTATCTGCCTACATGAGGAAAATCTCATCTCAAAAGTAAACAAAATTACTTTAAAACACGTTTCATTATTAAGAGTTTCAGAGTGAAGAGTACAGCTTCAGTAGAAATCCCTTTAAAACAACATCGTAGAGCCATGCAAACGGGAAGCATTTGTTAAAACTGTCAACAACAGAATCTGCCAAATCCAACGTTGTTTATTCTCCAGCGTGAGTCGTTCGCTGCTTCGGTTACCAGCCGGGGTCGCGGGCTCGTTTGTCACTCTGTGGAGCGCTGCCGAGCTGGGGCTGACGTAACGTTGCGAGCGATGCTAATAATCCTTATAAATATTCAAAAGGTTAATCAGCTCGAGCAGCAGCGAGCGCTGTGATTGGCTGGGACGAAGCACTGACGGTTGGCGTGACTCAGTAAGATGAAGGAGCGAGGGCCGAGGTTCGAGACAATGAGGCACGGTGACGGCGTGCGCTCTACAGAGCTGCCCAACGCAAACAGCCCCGAGGGTTAAATAAGTGTCTGAGTGGAAAAGTTATCCTATCGTCTTTTATTCTGAACATAAGTTATCATATTCCTGAAAGTACAGGTGAGTGAAAACATGCGTACCTCGCAGACGCCTCCTGCAGGTTACAGTTTTTATCTCCGACCATCACAGCGTGTTCCTCCAAAGCGCCCTACACACAGCAAACACAGGCATTTATGAGGAGGAGAGGGCATTCGCACACATGCAGCTTCACTTCACAGCAGACGGAATCAAAATGTCACTTTAGCTTTTATTATTCAAGTCTGTTTGCTACAATACTGAAGGCTCAACTAAAGACTGGAGACTGTTACAGCTGAGGCAGCTGATGAGGCTTTCATTCTGATGGATAAACAGAATGAACGTATATCTGAGGGGACTCTCCTCCATCTCCTCGCCCTCTTTGTCCACTTTTTCACCCCCTGGTCTGTTGCGCACCTTGAGAGCAGCCGCCTCAGCTTGAGCCTTCAGGATGTTACTCTTCAGGTCCTCCGGGGTGCGCAGTGGAGTCACGGTTGGACTGCTGCCCGCACTGTTCAGCCCGCACTTCTCTGCGAGCTTCACCACATCGTCCTGTTGGAGCGGGGTCAGATGTCAGAGAGGCTTCATCACGCTGCGCCGCACGTCTGTTTGTTTATGTGCGTTACATGTGCTGAACTGCCAGGGAACTACACAAAAGTGCTGCTGGTCTCCATCAAAGCAACCGCAGTCTGATTTTAGAGGAAATAATAAAAACACACTGGCCTGGTTGTTCATGGCCACGTTGAGGTTGATGTTATTTCTCGGAGCAGCGAGAAGTGGACTGCTCTCCAACTCCAGCTGCTTCAGACGAGCTGCTGCTTCTGAGGAGTCGCACATAAACACAGAGAAAGACAGGTTTTAGTGCAACTATTGCTGGCATCAATAGAAAAATAGAAGTAAGTCAACAGTCAGTAAGGATGCACCAGGCGGCAGCCTTCAGTTCCTCAGGCTCGTTCCCCCGTGATGTGACATGACAGACCAGCCTGAAAACATTTGGAAGTAAAGGCGCACTTTTACTAAGAATGATGCAAAACTTCATGTCCCTGTTTTTGTTTTCTCCAACAATAAATACTCAGTAGTAGTGCTTTTAGGTTTTTCATCATCTCAAGTGTATTTTTTTTTTTTTTTAAACAAAAGAGCGAGTTTCTGTTCACATCCAGAATTTGTGACGGCGTGCTCTCTTGTGTTTCCCTCTCGCTCGTGATTGTCCTGTTGGTGCACTGTGGAGCATCTAAATGAACGTATCCTCTCCAGACTGTTGGTGCCGTGGTTTTGGTAAGTGAAAGGCTAGCATGAGCTAAGAACTGAGCACTTGTCCAGTATGGAGGAGGCAGCTGGTGGTTTCACTATCCAACAGTCTCTTTAAACAGACATTTATTGTTTTACAGTAGTTTTCTTTAAAGACTGGCTTCTAAGACAAGTTTTTAAATACTGGCCAGTTTGTGAGGGACGTTTCCATCTGTGGCAGGTTGCTGTAGCCTTACCAGCGAGACTCAGTGCGTCCTCTGCAGGGACACTAGCACCGGCGTAGCCAGTGGCTTGTCCGGGCTCCTCGATAGCTGTGACTGCAGGGACGACAGGAGCTCTGAGGACATCATCGATGCACGTCTCCATTAGGTCAGCGACAGCTGGCAAACTACGGGCAGAAGAAAGGACGGCAGATTTAGCCATGTCAGTCTGGGTTGTGGATGGAAGGGTTTGCAATAAATGCATTTAAAGAGAAAACAAAGAATCGAGGCTGTTTTATGGGTTTTTAACACAAACAGCTTACCTCAACAACGTATGAACGAACTCTGCAATGATGACAGAACTGATCCCCGGTGATACAGCAGAAGGTATTTAAGAGTAACATACCAACGTCCAATAATATGTCAAATTAATACTACTAAAACCAAAAGAAAAGCATTCAGAATATACTTATAATCCTTGGTCTTTAACCATTAACATCTTCAACGACGTTGACTTAGATGGTCGTGTTGCCAACATGTGGTAAAACTATAGTATTTTCTAACAGAGAAGTATGAAACCAAAGACTACGGAGAGCAAAAATGCCTCTTCCTGAGGTAAAAACATTGCCCACAAAATAACTTTAGCAGGAAATAATGCCATGTAATATTCTCAGAATTAGAGGTGCTTGAAGCAGAACATTCGACACACGGATTTTAGCAGAAGCTCTCCCAGCAGCTCGGTAATTACCTCATATTTCTGTAGCCTGAAGACACAGCGAAACATAATAAATGCTGTATGTTACAACATGCTGCTTGGAGAGTACAGAGGTTAAAGAACAACACACAGAAAGATTGTGAAGGAAAGTGCAGAAAGGGCTCAAAAATCCAATAAATATGTTAAGAGATCCACCGTGAGGAGGAATCCAGCCATCGCGCGGGGAAAAGACATGAAGGCAAACACGACGGATACGTGTACCGCCGAGGAGACGCACACCGGCTGGTGCTACCACACCAGCGACTGGTTACTCCCTCATCTTTATTCAGTCCTCCACACCTGGAGCAGCACTTTTAAATACCTCTGAGTTTAGACAAATCCTACATCATGACCCAGTAACCCTGTATGTACACAGATTCACAATCACCAGGATTTGGACTTGACTGAATATTACAGTGTGATAAACGTGAAAGTCTCAAATGGGGTCGAACACAATGAGGATGTGTTTGGGGTGATGATAAAAGTTGATTTGTTCCACACCTTTTAAACTTCGCAGGGCAGCAGACCAACAACACAAACAGTCAAAATATTCTTTGCAAAGGTATGACTTAGTTCCAACGTGTATTTATTAGCGTTTTTATTGGCTTAAAACAATCGAACGTAGAATCAGAAACTTGACTGTGTTTAATAAAATTGTTCTAACACCCAAAGTTGCCTTTTCTGATTTCATCATTTCAAAATAAGATCATGATCTTAAATATAATTAACTTTATTTAAAACTATCCTGCTTTGATTGGAAATCGTTGAAACAAAACATGCAGTTTTTGAAGACGCAAATGTTTTGGTCACAGTCATGTTGTAAACAATTAACTACGTAATATTACATATTTATCTTCATTTGGTGGAGATGTGCAATAAACAGTGTAATTATAATGTAAGATCAGTGCCTTTTAATTCTACTCTTCTTTATTTACATGGTTACTCAGCCTTTTAACTGTGGCGTGCTCACAGACGTTACTGTGCTGCAGCACGTTTTAATGCAATAGTCTAGCTCAGAGGTGTCCAACCCCAGGCCTCGAGGGCCGCTGTCCTGCACGTTTTAGATGCATCCTTGACCCAACACAGCTGATTGAAATGGTTAAATGGCCTCCTCAACATGTCTTGAAGTTCTCCAGAGGCCTGGCCTTGTGGAATGTGAAGGCAGCGTCAGGTTCATTCCAGAGAACATTAGGCAACAATACAACAGTTACCTTCAAAAAGGGAATTTAACTAATCAAGAAACTTTGGGGAAATCACCTAAGACATGGTGAAGGTAACCATTATATCCAGCTTCAATGGTCCCGTCCCCTACAGCTAAAACCTTTCAGACTAATGTGTCTATAGATGAACGATATCCACCCTCTTATCCAACTCCCTTTTAAACAGAACAGATTAACTTTTTTACAAATCTAATTAGTTTCATTTATAACAATGTTTAACTGAATTTAAACAGTGGTAGTGTGTGAAATATTACGAACACAGGAAATTGTTTCT
>VUQR01036167.1:0-35145 GCA_015108515.1 Hemichromis elongatus
TGACCCTTTTGTTGACAGTGACATTGTCAACACAGTTCCTGATGTACAAGAGTACAGTGTCCGTGTACTCCTGAAGGTTGTGGCTGGAGAATAAATCCCATACAGTTGTTGAGAAGCAGTCCTACAGTTGAGAGAGGGCTCCTTCAGGCCAGGTTTTTATTGTCTTTGTCTGGGGGCTACAACTGAATGTCATCTGAATGTAGCAATGATTTAAAAAATTGCCTTAAAGAATCTTGAAATGTGCTGAAGACTCATCAGATATAATAGAATAGGCCCTAAAACACAACCTTGTCGCACACCATAGGTAATAGAAATAAAAAAGGAAATGTACTTCACTGTGTTTATGTCATCACTGGTCATCTGCGTTATTAAAGGAGAGAGAAGTGTCTTCAGCTTTTCCATGTGGGGGTTACAATATCCCATACTACATCTGTTGTTCTGACACACTAAAGTGAGCAGTAAAACGTTTTAAATGTAAATTCCAGACTTATAGTGAGAACCAATGATGACACTTTGTGATCTGCCTGCACTGGACCCCTGGTATGAACAATGTAATTTCTGTAATGTGTCACAAGGGAGCGCTCTCCATCTGATAGTCTAGTGATATTCATTCCCAAATCATTGCTGCTTACTACATGTAACTGCATATATTTAGGCTACTGGGAAAGCCCATTTTCAGACATATGTGAATTAAATCATTAGTGCTTTATGTAGGGAATATTTGCTAATCCTAAGAGAATGACATGATTTCAGAACAGTGAAGTAAATTACAAACACTTTGCATTCCTCTATTTCTCATTTTTTATATTTTTTACTCCTTTTTCTAGCATTTAACTTCAATGTGCCTTTAATTTGAATAATAAATAGCTCAAACTCCTTCCAGTGTCTGCTCACTAACCTTTTCTCTCATTCTTTCAGTCCTTATTTTCCCTTTTTATGCATGCCTGCACTGTATCCCTCTATCTAGTTCCCTCACTATCACCTACTTTCCATTTTTATTCCCTTTCTTTTTTCTTGCCCTCTATCAAACTGTCAATTTAGGTCAAGTTAAGCTGTGGGACACAAGGTGCTCTCAGGCCGACCGACAACTCCTTTGACCTGGTGATCTACATCCCGTGTAGACAGAGGCACTCCAGTTTTGTCCTTAACTCTGGCAGACACATACTGAGTCTCTGCATGGTCGAATTTCTCTGACGCAATTGTGCTGCATATGTTCGAACATAAAAACAAGGCCAGAGTTACAGATCTAACACTCCATTCAAAACAGCTGAATGAGTTTGTGTACGTGCTCAATGTATAGCGAGCCTACGCAGCCACCCACCTGATGCTAGGATGAAGCACGTGTTGATCAAAATTTACTATGTGCTTCCCTAATGAGGAACAAAGCCTTTGGAGATAAATGGACCAACAGAATCTGGGTTACTGATTTACAGTGTGCTGTATTTCCAATCCAATTCCAATTCCAAGTCTTTCATGGAAAAAGGCCTCAAGTCAACTGTGTGACAAATAAGAGGTGAACGCATTAGCATGGGAGGATGGTTTTCACTATGTTTTCAACACTCCCTGGATGCAGATCTACAAATCTTTTCTTTGTTTAATGAGGGTTAAATCAGGTTGTGTTGTCACAGGGGATAATTCTCAAAAAGATGTTTGTATATCGAGACAGAAAATGGGCACACCAGACAAAATTATGTGATCACATTGTTCCTGGGAGACAGTGAAGCAGCAGGAGGCCCCTTATCAAAGCAAACATCTTCCCAATTATGCTTGCTGACTTGGATGTGGGTCTAACCAGGCAACTGGGCTCAACTGATTCATAGTAGACAGAAGTAAAACAGATGGCAAATTCAAGATTTTTAAGATTTTAGGACTCGGTGCTTCCGCTTTAACATCTAAAAGTTTATTATGTAGTGAAATTATCTCATTAAATGTTTAGAAGTGTGCCGAAATTCAGGCGAGTTTGAAATGGAAGATTTATATACAGAAAGATTTAACATGGTAATATAACATCTAATTGTCATAAGTTGGTAGAAATGTATTACCAGCAAAATGTATCTGAAGTGTTAAAATTATCCACACAGAGCCCCTTTATATTACCACCAATCAGTACTCTGATATAGATGGTGCTAATTCTATTGCCAGTGTACTAGAAGCTTTCTAACCGAGTAAAATATTAATAAGCAATAATAGTGAATCTACCAGATTCAAATTGTAGTGAAGGTATAAAAATAGTGAAGCAGAAGAATGAATTAAAACACAGTCAATTCTATAAAGTCCTGCTTATTACAAAAATGGCTAATAATTAAAAATGTTTCTAACCATACTGTACTTCCATTGTCATGTCAGCTGATTTGTGCGCTTGCCGCTTCCCGGGACACATGAGGTAAACTGGAATTGGGTCCATCTTAATGGCTGTTTGCACGTGCAGGCAGAACCTCAAATGACCCAGGAGGAAACCTTCTGTGTCAGTGCGCGATCCTGCACATTTCTGCTTTCTGACGCTGAGAGCTGAAAGTATATAAAGAAGCTCAGAGACTCTCTGGTCAGCTGATGCTGAGAGGAAGGAGAGAGCAGCTGCAACATGCCTGTGATCGGAGTGGGAATACACCAGTCTGGGGGAACTGCATCAGCATCACCCACAGGTAGCACACTTTTTTGTGTTTACATAATATAATCCATACTCATTTCCTAATGTTTGTTGAAAGACCTGTTTTATAATAATAATAATAATAATAATAATAACAACAACAATAATAATAATAATTGTGTTTATTATGTATTATTGATATAAATAATAATAAATAATGACAACAATTATTATTATTATCAGAATTACTTGATCATAATATTGTTAATAAGACTGAATCTGATAAGCTGATAAGATTGTCACGTCACAAACATAAATGTTCAAAAGTAATAGGCTTTAAAAAATAGCTAATTTGCCAGATTTAAAAGTTTATTAATGCCATATTTACATTTAGTTATGTATAAATCCCTTATTGTATGGCTTCTCTACAAAATTATACAGGTGACATAGTCACATATTCAAACTGCCTTTTATCTGACACAGAAATCCACAATGCCTCTTTTAAACTTGTTTCTTCCATCATCATGCGTAAGCAGAGCTTTGAGGTTTTTCATCAAATATGGTGACATGCACCTCAGCTCATATTTTGCCCTGGCACAGCACTTGATGTTCTCAGATTCTCTCAGTTTAATTAAGGTCTAGTCCATTCTTCTGAGCCAGTAAACCATTACAGTGCGTGGTCATGACCCTTGACCGTCCGGTTTAAAAAAGCTGACAATGCCAATAACTAATTTGGCACAATTTCTATTTACTCCACTGAGTTGGGATAGCATCGTGTGCACAGGGTTACTATCCTCACTCAGTGACCCAAATGTTAGGTTTCGCAATCACGTGTGTGTGTGTGTGTGTCTATGTATGTATTCACACACCTAATCTTACAAAGAAGCTTGAACAACATTGTTTTCCATTTGTTTTCTTTTGTTTTTTTCAGAGAGAAAACATTACAGCTTGAGCTCCCAGCCAGCCAATGGCTACGAACATAAGTCTGGCAATGGGTTCAACCACCACAGTCCGAACCAAGACCACAATTCCCAGAATGCGGATGAATTGGAGACAAATGCACTGCCCGCTCCAATTGCAAACCCCCAAATTGTTTACACTAAGGTAAACTGCAAGTCAAGAAGCAAAGCATATTGGTAAGATGAAATAATATGAATATAGGAAATACTTACCAGCCCTTTATCAGTTAGGGTACAGTAATTACCTGGAACAGCATTCAGAGATACCCTGCACTGTGTGCTTATCACTGTAAAGTCAAAGAGTCAGAGGAATATATAACACAGTCTTTGCCTTTCTTTTTCACCCTCAGATGTTCATCGGTAATGAGTGGCATGAGTCATGCAGTGGCAGAAAGATTCCTGTGTATAATCCCACCACCGAGAAGCTGCTGTGTGAAGTGGAGGAGGCTGACTCGGTGAGTAATTTACACATCGCTAGTAAGTTAGATGTGCTCTTTTAAAGCTTTACAAGCAATTATTTTAAACTGTAATGTTGATGGAGCGTTATTACGACTTACATTGTGAGCACTTTTTTGTACAACATCTAACTTGTTGTATGCTGTGTAGATTAGAAATCCACTTAAAGCACCTTTTTGAAGTAAATCCATAAACTTGATCTGAGATGATTGTGGTGGCAACCTCCTTAATAACAGGAAGATGTAGACAAGGCAGTGAGGAGTGCAAGAGCTGCTTTCCAGGTGGGATCACCGTGGCGATCCATGGATGCCTCAGACCGAGGCCATTTACTTAACAGGCTTGCTGACTTAGTGGAGCGAGACCGCCTCTTGCTGGCAGTAAGAAACACAAATACACGTACCTGAAATAAATCATCAGTCAATGTTGCTTCGCGAAACATCACGACTGATTTATTATGATGGTGTCTGTACTTTTTTTCTTTTTTTCAGACACTAGAAGCCCTAAACTGTGGCAAAGTTTTCCTCATGGCATATTTTGTAGATCTGACGGCTACAGTCAAGACCTTAAGATATTACAGCGGCTGGGCAGACAAGATTCACGGAAAAACCATCCCCGTAGGTCAGTTAAATTTGTTTTTTTTATTCGATTCGTTGATATTTTAAAGGTTACACATGTTTCCATGCTTGAAACCATCAGAACCATAAAAACTAGATGCATTCAGTGCTATAATAAATGAACTGCAAGTGTTTTTTCTTTTTTAGATGGAGAATATTTTACCTACACACGGCACGAGCCCATCGGAGTATGTGGTCAGATCATTCCTGTAAGTGAAATAAACACTATAGGATGTCAAACATTAACCTTTTTAAATTTAAGTTACCAAGTTTTGACCAGGTATGTTCATGTTTGCATTCAGCCAGCTGTGAGAAAAGTAATCGTAAAATGTCCCGAATGTGGTCAAAAATGTTTAAAAAAAAATTTTTTTGCAGAATTAAACATATTTGTTGACTGGTTCTGATTGTGTCACATTCACTATCACATAAAGCTTTTGAACCTAAAACTTTTATGAAGCAAAACCTGAAAATTAAGTTTGCACTTTGGCATTTAGTGGAACTTCCCGCTGATGATGTTCGTGTGGAAGATTGCTCCTGCTCTGTGCTGTGGGAACACTGTAGTCATCAAGCCGGCTGAACAGACCCCTTTGTCAGCTCTGCATATGGCTGCACTCATCAAAGAGGTAGTTAGATTCAAATTCCTGATCGCCCACAACAATTACATACAATTATATAAGTGCAAAAACTGTCTCAAGTCCATTTTTTAGTTAAAGAAGATGACTGAGTGGCTCTTTTTTCAACTCTCTGTGTTCAGGCTGGGTTTCCTCCAGGAGTGGTGAATGTGTTGCCTGGTTATGGTCAGACAGCAGGCTGTGCTATTTCTCACCACATGGATATAGACAAAGTAGCCTTTACCGGATCTACTGCTGTTAGTATAAACCTCAGCACAGTGTCTCTGTGTGGACAGCTTGCTCGCTTCTGTTTTTGTGCATTTCACTCATATATAAAGTAAGCCCATTACTGTAACCATGCATCTCACGTGGTTGTAACTGGTTGCCAGGTTGGAAAACTCATCCAGAAGGCTGCAGGTGAAAGCAACCTGAAGAGAGTCACGCTGGAACTTGGTGGAAAAAATCCCAATATTGTCTTTGCAGACTGTGACTGTAAGTGGGATCTTTTTTTTTCATTTGATTACATCACATTTCTCTCTATAAATGTCATATTATTTTATTTATCATGTCTAATCATGTATTGATTGTGACTTTTTTGATGAGAGTAAGACATGTTATTATCCCTAAATAAATGTATCGTAAAATGTTAAAACAATGAGCCAGTTGCATAAAACAAACCATTAAATTAGCATTGGCATTTAAATAAGAGAGCAGTTAAAATTAGAGTTTGTGTGTATTTGTCTTGCAGTAGAGTATGCGGTGGAGCAGGCCCACAGTGGTCTGTTCTTCAATCAGGGCCAGTGTTGTCTGGCAGGGTCCAGGGTGTTTGTAGAGGAACCAATCTACGAGGAGTTTGTCCGCCGCAGTGTAGAGAAAGCCAGATCCAAAGTCCTGGGTAACCCACTCTTGCCAGGCGTGGACCAGGGACCACAGGTATACTGTGACCACCTTTTATCTGACTACTGTTACACCAACTAACAAGTCAGACAGGTCAGAATAATATGAGCTTTGTTTATTTTTTCCTCAGATTGACCAGAAGCAGTTTGATAAGATAATGGAGCTAATAGATAGCGGGAAGAGAGAAGGTGCGACTCTAGAGTGCGGTGGCTCTCCGGGGGGTCAGCTGGGACTTTTCATCCAACCCACCGTGTTCTCAAATGTCAGAGACCATATGCGTATTGCTAAAGAAGAGGTACTAACACCTACCCCCAATGGTAGAGCACATATTAAAATACGCGGTCTTTCTCTTCTTATAAGATTTCCCTACCATCCTCTTGCAGATATTTGGCCCGGTGCAGCAGATTATGTGTTTCCACAGCATCAATGAAGTCATTCAGAGAGCCAATGCCACACAATACGGGTTGGCAGCAGGAGTCTTTACTAATGACATCAACAAAGCCCTTACAGTCTCCTCTGCTCTGCAAGCCGGCATGGTCTGGTATGGATGACAACCTCTGCAAACAACACGATCACTGAAGCATCTCTTAAAGTCACATTGTGCAACTACTACTATTGTATGCCCGTTTTTAAGGAATAAGGTGAAAGTAATGCTTCTTTATTTTCTAGGGTGAACTGCTACAATGCCATGAGTATTCAGTGTCCGTTTGGTGGCTTCAAGATGTCTGGGAATGGGAGAGAACTGTGAGTGATGAAATTTAAGGAAATTAACCTTTACACTCACGGCATTAATGCCCATCAAACAGCTACGTAATCGTTGCTTTGATACTTTGTAACAATGCATTGCAACTTCACTAGTAAACTCCTTCTCTTTATAATCAGTGGTGCTTTTTTTTTTCTTATTCCAGGGGGGAATATGCACTGCAGGAGTACACTGAAATCAAGGCAGTCACCATAAGAATATCACAGAAGAGCTCATGATACTGCCAGACTACATTTTTCCTGTTTAAGCCATCAGCCATAGTTAAATCATTAAATCATGCTGTACCTGCATGTTTTGTAGCCACTTTGTGAATATTTATTCTATTTTCTGCTCAGACCTCCTTTATTTTTATCATACATTCCCAGGGTTACATGCTTTTTATCTATGATGGTCCCCCAGTGTACAGGTTTGTGAACAGGTTGTTCTCTATAGTGTTGTCTCTCGTGTGTTTCATAGTTTAGTTACACCATTAACGGCAATTTTTCATAAATCGAACATTTTAATAGATGTCATGCAAAAAATTAGGAAGTCACTTTAAATACTACGTACAGGGATTTCCACATGAAATCAGTCGTCTGTATAGATAAGCAGTAAACTGTAGACTGATTCCATCATTGCAAACAGGAACAGGCCCAGTTACTCTGCCATAGAGTTTGTTGACATTTTTGCAGGTGTAATACTACTGACACTGATAGCACATAATTTCTGTATCTTTTAACTGAGTCACTCCAGTAACTACAGACTTTTTCCAGTGTTAAGTATAACCAATATCTCAACTAGCATGTTGAAAATACTAATTTGAATGCTTTTCATTCGTACAATAAAATTACTATGACAAATAATGTAATGAAATTTGTGTTCATTTGATTTCAACTAGCACCTGTACACGTTTTGAGTAATCATTGCAGTAAACCTCAAGATGATTCCAGTCACAAAATGACAGACATCTGTAACTGTGAGTCATGCTTCTCACAGTCACCTCAGAGGTGCGCCCCGACCTCTGCCTCTGCCAGGCCCAGGTAGAGAGCCCCTGAGATGTCCTGGAGGCCCTCCCCGTGCCCGAGGAGGATGGACCACTGGCCCTCTGGGGTTTGGGGCAGCCAGTGACACCTCCCTTTGTAGGTTGACCCCTTTCCCCGCTGATCCTGGCTTCATTTTGGTAGACTTGCTGCCCTTCTCAATTACAATGTCTAAAAAGACAGATTGAGAGAAGGAAAATGTGGTCAGCTCGGTCCGGTGTGAATTATCCTATAGCACACGCAGCTGAGGATGTATGTGAGTGTACCATGAAGCGACTCTTCCTTAGTGGGAGGCGGTATTAAAGATTTGTTTGGCAGTAGGTCCTCCAAGTCTTTCATTACTTGATTAGTGCTGTCCTTGTTGTTCCTGCGGTTCTTCTCCTCATCTCGGGCCTGAAGGGATGACCAACAAACCCGACAGTCATTTGATTTACTCTTGAACTTTTGCTTAAATAAGAGAAATTAAGAAAAATTCATACTAACCATTTTCATCTTCTTTTTAAGGTCCACATTTGCTTGTTGGTATCCCTTTGACACTGTGTTAAGGTAGTAGATGGCCAACCTGTTACACAGTATAAGTCTTTTACTGTGCCACTGCAGATGGATTAGATTACAGTCAGACTTTGCACACAGTGATAGCTCATATTTTCTGTTTTGCTCTGTGTGTAAGTACATGCACTGATCATGGAAATTTTAGGCAAATTTATATTTTGTCTGGGTGCCGTGATGTGTGTTACTTTGCCTCATCAGTTACAAGTTTAAAAGAACTGTTGTTAAATTTATAAGCTGCACAGGTAGCTTACCTCCTCTTTGTTATCTACCCAAACGTAATGTGATAATGTCAGAGTGGAAACAAAACACTGTTCGCAAACACTGCTTTTCTTGCCAAAAAGCTTAGGGTGAGCAAATAAAATGCCACTACACTGAAAAAGCAGCTAATGAATAGCCTGCTGCAACTTAAGCTGCCTGCTTAGATGTACAACTCCAGGGCTCGGGCCAGCTACGCGCATATGGGAAAGATAGCACAAAAAGTATACGCTGTAGCCACCTGTTACAGAGTAGGCCACAAAAACAAATGAAAGAATGGAAAATTCTCAATACTGAGCCAGGTGTAAAAAGCAAGAAAGCTAGGTTGGGTTTCAGGGAAACTGTTTCTTGTAAGAAGAATTCAGATGCGGCAACATAACGAAATAGATGTTTGTACCTGAAATCATTGGAAACTACCACAAAAATATTCACAAGCTTGTGTTTTTCTCATAAAGATCTATAACAAGGATAAAAAGACAACCAAACAATCCACAGGACAGCATATTTTTTTGTGGATTTAAACTGACCACCTGTGGAGGATTAAAGATGGTCCTTTCTTTAGGAGCACCTGTACACACACCAGACCTGCCAGCTGACCAGATTAATTTAATTTATTGAGGCAAGAGATTGTTTGTTAGCTGTAAAAGGTGTTTGCTTACTTCACCACAACTATAGATGCCACTGATATTGCTTTTTGTCCTCTTTCCCTCCCCTCATCCCTAGTCAGTTGCAGCAGATGGACGCCCCTTTCCACTGATGCCAAGTGCCTGCTTATAAGGGGTCATCTGATTTTGGGGATTTTCTCTGTATTATTGTAAGGTCTTTACCTTCTAATATAAAGCACCTTGAGGGGACTCTTGTGATGTGGGGATTAAGTGAATTCCTCAAAAGCAGTGCCCCTCAGTTAGGACAATTTGGTGCATCACACCACAAAATCAGGAACAGATAGAGAACTCAAACTCTCTACACTCTCTAATTTCCTCAGATCAGATCCCAATCTGGATGAGTATCTGACAAACATATTCCAGAGAGACCAACCAAGACAACCCTCCGATAATCATGGTCCACTTTTTACTACACTCTTCCAAGAAAGACTGACTTTGCTGTCACTGTGTGGTAGTGTCAAAAAAGACAGTGTAAGGGTAACATCACATCATCAGTATTCACTAAGATAGAGATAATTAAATTGCACATAGTTTGCTTTTCTGAATAACTAACAAGATTATGTAGGCAGTGCACAAAGGGTTTGATTTGTTTTCATACATTTATAATGCATGCTTAAAAATACACAAAATTTTAAAGTGTATTTTCATTTAGCAGACACAGAGGCAATGTTTGACTTAATATTTAATTATACTTACACCATGAGGAGGACAGCAGGCATGATGAGTCCAGGATTGGTGGCATATGTAAAAATGGTCCCTATGAAAGCTGGTAAATCCTGCGTTATAGTCTCCATAACCACATCGTACATCCTGTCCTGACCACTGGGGGGATATTGTTACTGTTATCATTATTGTTACAAATCCATCTGTCAAAACACTGTCAAAACACTGCAGATCAAACATTTTCATTCTGTCTATTCTTTAAGCTGACTCTTTAATAATTATGTTTAATCTGATTAAGCTTATTCAATGAGATTATTGACTGAATAAAACATTTTAATCTACAGGAAACAAGAAAAGATATTTCCTGCACCACCTCACATCTCTCATTTTAACCTACTGACCTGAATGGACCACAGTCGAAGGACGGGGGCAGAGTCATTATCGTGTAAACGACAGGAAGCAAACTAAGGAAGAGCACGAGGAGCAGCAAGCCCATGTAGAAGTTGTTGGACCTCGATGCCTTGAAAACTCGCTGATGAGGAACATTACAGGCCATCACTGCCCAGCACTGGAAGTACATGGACGTCAAGAGACGCAGGACATTCAGACCCACCAGACCTGGAGCATAAAATGCTCCCATCCTAAGAAAAACAACATATTTAGCAACACTACAGTTTCAAACTAATCAGCCACTGAATATTGCAATTAGTGTTATTAGAGATTTTGTGATTGCTGCATTAATGATAGGCGGATCAAAGAAACATGAGCTGTGTTTCAGCAGAGCGAAGCTTATTAGTGAACCATTCATCTCATTAGAGAATCTCCAGTGAAGCAGAAAGGAGTCAGAAAATAAAATTAGCGATGGATTACTTCACCATATCATTCCTTGATTGAAGATAAGCCCCAGCACATTCCCACTGATGTCAAACTCCGCATAAGATGGCTGGAATAAACACACAAACAACATGATTCGCATGTTCTCCTGAATTAATAAAGAGCAGGTCAATACGCTTTGCATTTTCGTGCTCTCTCTCTCTCTCTCCCTCTAGCTCTGTAATTAAGTTCTCACTGTAGTGTCCTGTGTCACTCTATGTTCAGGATCACCTGTCTTGCCAGATGTCATTGCATAGTATCAGGTTTATGTAGATGCATTACGAACTGCGGTGGTAAACCCCTTGAATTAAAGCAGAAAGTCTGCACCTTCTCCTATGTTCATGTGTTCAGTAATACATGAATGATAATGACATAATCACCTTAACTTCCCATGCAGGACTCGAGATAAGTGGTGCAAGTGTCAGACATATATACACTCAGGTCCTTAAGTATTTGGATTATGATATGTTTTTGGGGGATTTTGCCTCTACACACCACCAGAGTAGATTTTAAATCAAACAATCAAGATGTGAACAAAGTGCAGACTTACAAGCTTAATTTGATTTTGTTTTTTTTATTGTGTTAACGGCAGTTAAGTCCCAATCAGTTTCAAGGGCTTGGCGAGGAATGTTCCTTGTAAACATGTGTAAGAACATTCTTCATAATTTCAGTCAAACAAACCAGGACATACACATGTAAAGGGCACGGGACACTGTGACCCACTGACACACAATTAGGAGTACTCACGAATCCGGCCTCCAGGTCCCAGCACCAGCAGTAGTTGAGGAAGCGGACAACGAGAGCTCGCACAAAGTCACCGATCAAGATAGTCAAAAAGGTTACCTGCATGTCTGACACGATAAGTTTCACAAATTCCTACAAGGACAAAGTAAAGAAATAAAGAAAAGAAACAAATGTGATGTTGTCCATTTCCCTAAATATTTAAAATCAAATGTTTATTTATTCAAAAACCTAATTTTTAAGAAAATATGACATAAGCTTAATATATACCAATCAAATAAGTTTCATTTGATCAGATGCCAATAAAATTCACATTTTATAATGAACTTATGTAACAATATAACGTGGAATATTTACAGGTTATTGATGGACTTGTGCGACACTAATTGTGACAGCTGGTTTTATGAGTAACTGTAATGTGATTATTGTGTTATCGGCAATGCAGTAATGCTGTACTTTGTAATGTGTTTCCATTAGCACTGTTATACATAAAGCCTCTACTAACTATTCCCACTGCAGTCTCCCAACAGGGTCCTCTGACAGCATCTGCTGGGTTCACAACCAGTGGAGGCACATCCGTCGTGTTGTAGTAGGAGCTATAGTTGGCATTGTACTCTTGTGTAGCCCATTCAGTGGCATTCTTGAGCTCATTCTCCGTTTCAAGCTGAAAACCATTTAATGCATCAAAGAACAATTAAAGTGTCAGTGTTCATGTAGCATATTTCATACACTCATAAATTTAGTTTCCAGGATTTAAAGAAGTCACTGATTATTGGGAATATGGGAAGCACTGTTCACTTTCTGCTTAAGATGTGAGTTAAAGGTCCGACACCACTGTCGCTTAATTTAGCACAAACACAGAAACACTAGCCAGGATCGGAATGAGGGAAACAAAATGTATAATGTACAATCAGTTATTAGGTTTAGGGGGCAACTTTTTACACACACACACACACACACACACGCACACACACACACACACACACAATCACTCATTTTCATATCTTATAAGTGACTGTTTTTCCCAAAAAGTATATGGGCATGCACATTTTCTGCACTCACAAAAATATCATACACACAAACACACACGTAGCACACAGGTAATTAAGTGTGACAAATATGTGACAAATATGCAAAATAAACAAGAAATCTGCACTGTACATTACTTTTACACAGCAATGTACAAATGCAACTGTAACTAATGCATGCAGGCACATCAGCCCTACCTTGTCATTAACTTCATCAAAGAGAGCAAAGAGGAAGGTGTAAAGATTTCCCAGGAAGAGGGCAAAAATTCTCCCCAGCTGCCACTTAAGGGCAATACGGGGATGATAATCTTCCAACTCTGCAATGGTTTCAAACAGTGGAGGACACACTAGCCCCAGTAGAGACATCACAAACTCCACCTGATACAAAAGAAAAGAGAACTTAAATATTTATTTTTCAAGCCTAAACTTTTCAACCTTTAATTGCTTCTGGTGTGAGAAACCACATTTGGCAAAGATATACCACATGCTCAGTGTAAACCTGCCTCATTTTTTTGAAACCACGTGAGAGACGCTGGATCCATCTTAGCAAAATCCTGAGAACGTTTCACAACAAAGTAGATGAGATAACCACTGCCACCGAGACAGCACAGGATCATAACGTTTGCCAGAATCCTGAAGAAACGTTGGAGATGGATGTTCTCATCCTTCTGATTCTCCTTTTCATCCACAATTGACTCCTGCAGTACAAATAAATAATCAAATAAAGAAGCACTTACACAATTTAGCATCTTCACATTTCACAAGTTTAAATCTCCCTGCAAATGGTGCCAGGACAGTTTTCCTCACGTTCCTTATTAAGTAGATTTTTATGATTAACCATCTTAAATTGGGGCTCAGCATATGAAAATAGTACATTATGCTCGCAACCCTCTTTCCCCTGTAGGGGATGGATAGATGGGTGGCAAATTAACAAGTGGGATGTGTTTACTAGCAGTGGGGATGACATGCCCAACATGGACCTTTTTTATTTGCAACATAGCATATCTAAACTTCCTCCATTACTGATGTTTATGATTTTTTTTTTATTTTGGCGCAAAAATGGTGATTCTTAAAGGAAATCCTCCAACATGCACACACCTGCTAACCTTAAAGCTGGTGGTTATGGAGGCGTACTTATTATCTGCAGTTTCTGGATTTCCTATGAGGTAGTCCCAGCTGGTGAACATCTTCCAGCTGAAGGTGAACTCTCCTTCATCACCCCCATCTCCTCCCTCATTTGCATTACGAGCCATCCTGAAGAGACAAACACAAAGAAATCATAAAGAAACCCTAAAAAAACAATCCCTCCTGCATGATGTTAATTAATCTGAGTGCCCGCATCTGTCTTGCCTACGTTCTAATGACAACCATTAGGCTGTATCCAAATATTCCAACACCAGTGAGCAGGTATGACAGAGGTAGTCTGAACTTCAGCACGCCAATGGTTCGTTCGTTGTTATAGAAGCCATAAAACAAAATAGAGTATTTGCAGTATCCCTGTTGATGAGATAGAGAAAGATATAGTCACGCATACATGCAAATACAGTCAGTACTCAAGGTAATATTCTTATCTCACCAATGTATAAATAACATTAGAAAATATCAAAATGCTGACTGAAACAGCCATGCCAGTATCTCTGAGGGTGTAAAGGCTGCTATCTATATTGCTAACATGCTAATGTTCATTCTCTTCTGCTCATGCAGAAAGCCTCTCTAAACACACAGCATGGTAAACCTTTAAGCAGACGAGCTACAACAGCAGGTGCCGCTCCTCTTATATAAGAACAACTGAGGATACCATTCACACACAATCACCAGCACTGGACAATAGAAGACTGGATAAATGTTTCCTGATTTCCTGAGTCCTGATTTATTGCTGCTGTGGTCATTATTTGGCACAGAAAACATGAATGCATGGATCCATTGGGCCTTGTTTCAATGGTACGTACTGCACCTGGCAGCACACTTGGCATATTTGGGCTCATTAGCACCAGGTGAGCATCATTTAAACACCACGGCATGCCTGAGCATTGCTGGTGACCCTGCCCATCCTCTTATGACCACAGTATACTGATCTTCTGATGGTTGCTTCTGGTAAGTCAGCATGCCATGTCTCAAAGCTCAAATCTTTTCAAACTGGTTTCTTGAACTTGACAGTAAGTTAAATGTATTCTCATAGCCTCCACAGTCACCAGATCTTAGTCCAATCGAGTTGTTGAACAGCAAAATGGGTCTGCAGTCGATAAACAGACAATATAGTCCAAAATCTGCGAGGAGTGTTTCCAGCACCTTGTTAACTTCACGTACAAGCAAGTTGTACCAAAACATTTCCAAAAGTAAAAAAAAAAAATCTTTGGTATAAGGGCAAAAACTACTGTTAGCCAGTCTGGGACAAAAAGACAGCTCATGTGTGAGGAAAAATTAATTAAGGGATACATGAAGCTAGGATCCTCACGCCAAAGTCAAAGAGCACTGAGAAGTCCATAGCTGTGTCCTGTTCAGATCGTGGCACAGTTTTCCGGGGAATGGTGCCATAGGGGAGACCCATCAGAACCTAAATACAGAAGAGATGGATGGAGAGAACTCAGCATTTGCTACAATAGCTATCACCTGCTACCATATAAAATGACAAAGCCTACCTCTGGCAGCACCACCAGGCCAAACATGAACCCGAACAGGATCAGGTTCAGTCCATACATCCACCTCAGAAAAATGAAGTAAGATGCCACAGATGATCCAAAATGACCTGGGGGAAGGGGGGTGCGGTAAAAATAGGTCATAATGAGGACAGCTTGTTAGCACATGTACGTTTATAGCTCAGTGATTATTTGTTTATATGGTACCAACTTTCTACTTCCTTTATCTTCCTCTCCCAGGGTATACATGCTGTTTTGAAGTTCTCAAAGTCCCGTTTAAACTTGATAAGTTTCTAGGGGAGAGTGCAGAGAAGCAAACTTGAACAATATTGCTCACATTATAAATCAATACATTTTACTCAGTGAGGACATTACCTTGGTCATCATGACTTTAAATGCATACAGCTTCTTGCCTCTTCCTTTCCCAAGAGCACCTTCGAATCTTTCAACAAACTCCTGGGCCTCCCTGTTTCATGCAGAACACAAATGTACAGCGATTAAATACCATCCATTGCCACATGCAACTGAAAGTCGTGATCTGCTCAGCAAATGAATGATTTAGTTGGAGTGAACAGGATGTACAAACAACAGGTTTGGAATGATTTACTGATTGATGACACGCTGCATATGTTAAGAGCACTGGCAGGAAGCACGCGGCAAGCAGGAGGTCAGCCTACCACAACAACATGCATTAAACAGTGTCAAGCTCATGAAAAGTTAAGGCAACTCTGCTATCATGTTCCCTTCCCAGAAACTTGCCTACATACATAGCAAGCCTACACACTTACCTCACAAACACACAATGGCAAGCACAAGCTGGGAAGCCAGAACAGTTTGCTGTCTTCTAACATATCTAACAGGCTGAGATACAGCCAGCTTGGCATGTGCTGAGATTTTATAGGAACCTGTTGTCGTGTATACACATTCCACGAAGGGGAGAATTTCCATCAAGTGCATCAAGAAAGTATTAACACCACTTGACTTGTTTCACATTTTGTCAAGTTACAGCTTTGTTCCAAAATGGATTAAGTTAATTTTTTTACCTCAAAGTTCTGCAGTATTCTCATACTTTGCTCAATACTTTAGCAACAATTAAAGCC
Organism: Hemichromis elongatus; assembly: GCA_015108515.1. Classification (NCBI taxonomy): domain Eukaryota; kingdom Metazoa; phylum Chordata; class Actinopteri; order Cichliformes; family Cichlidae; genus Hemichromis; species Hemichromis elongatus. The sequence continues at coordinate 16,420 of VUQR01036167.1, forward strand.
TCAAGTCTTTTTGAGTACGATGCTGCAAGTTTTAAACACCTGGGGAGTTTCTCCCATTCTTCTTTTTAAAACCTCTCAAGCTCCATCAGGTTGGATGGGGACTACAGCCATATTTAGATGTCTCCACTGATCTTCTGTCGGGTTCAAGTCTGGACTCTGGCTGAGCCACTCATGGACATTCACAGAGCGGTCATAAAGCCACTCTTTTGTTATCCTTGCTTTGCGTTTAGGCCCATAGTCTTTCTGGAACATAAACCTTCGCCCCAGTCAGAGGTCCGTAATGCTCTGGAGCAGGTTATCGTAAAGCATGTCTCTGTGCATTGCTGCATTTATTTTTCCCAGTTCCAGTTCCTGCTGCTCCTAAAAAACGTTGCCACGGCATGATGCTGCCATCAACACTGTAGGAATGGTATTGGCCAGGTGATGAGAGGTGCCAGCATGATGATGCAGATATAATGCTTGGCATTTGGGCCAAAGAGCTGGCATTCGAGTGGCTTGTAGCAAACTCCAGGTGGGCAGTTATGTGCTTTTTACTGAGGAGTGGCTACTGTCTGGCCATTCTATCACATAGGCCTGATTGCAGTGTGCTGCAGAAATGGATGCTCTTGTCCAAAGAGTAATGCTGGAGCTCTGTCAGAATGACCATCAGGTTCTTGGTCACCTCTCTGTCTAAAACCCTTCTACCCCAATCACTCAGATTGTCCAGGCAGTCAGCTCTAGGAAGAGTCCTGATAGTCCCAAACTTCTTCCATTTACAGATGATGGTGGAATTTTGGAATAAGGCTGTAACATAACACAATGTGGAACAAGCGAAGTGCTGTGAAAACCTTCCAGATGCACTGTAGATAAATAAATCTAAACATTTTCATATGTTGCGAGACTCAAAACAAGAAATATGCTTTGCCAAACAGGTATATTAGCAGTGAGCAAGATTTAATAATAAATGTCTTATAAATAAACTTCACAAGTTATTAAAGAAAAATGGGCATGAGCAAAAATGGACTAATAAGCGGTTTTAAAAATGCACTCATGATAAACGGCATCATTAATGAACAGGAGTTACGGTCATAACATAAAAGCAGGCAGAGGAAGAGAATTAAGAGCTGGCCGCAGTTTTTCGTTTTAATTTTTACTTGAGCAGTATGAGCCTCCTCTTCATCCGCCAAGGTTTGTTCCTTAATGTAGCAATCAGCTTCTTCTTTTCTTCTACTTGTTCTTTCAAGGCCGCAATCTCTCCCTCTGACATCGACTCTTCATCATCAGGCTCGTCTTCGGAGGAAGAAACAGCAGAGCTGGCAAAGGGAAGCAACTGTCACTTGCATTGTCTTAGAGAAGGCATAAGTCTCACATGATTTATCACCTCAAGAAAAGCTTTCCTGGTCGTCTTAATTAGTAGATTTAAATTAACTGCACATGCTGCAGTGTTCATTTAATAACCCCAGTTCCCCAAAAACTGGGAATAAAAACACAATGCATTGAGTAGCAAATCTCATAAACCCATAGTTTATTCACAATGGAACAAAGAAAACACATCAGATGTTTAACTAGGATGATGAACTTCCTAGTTATCTTGAAAAAAAAAAAGTACATTTTGAATTTGATAACAGCAATCCCGTCCCAACAATGCAGTCAAATTGTTTGGGCGGTGTTTCATAAAACAGGTGGACAATAACCCCAAACATACAGCCGTTGCAGGCCTGGCAGATCATTAAAAAGGAGGAAACCCAGCAACTGGTGATGTCCATGAGTTCAATACTTCAGGCCGTCATTGCCAACAAAGAAATGAGCATTTTATTTTCAGTTATTTAATTTGCCCAGTTACTTTTGAGCCCCTGAAGTGAAAAGATTGTGTTTAAAAAATGCTTTAGTTCCTCACATTTTTATGCAATCTTTTTGTTCAACCCACTGAATTAAACTTGAAAGTCTGCACTTCAACTGCACTTGTTTGAATTCAAATTCATTGTGGTAATGTACAGAACCAAAATTAGAAAAAACTGTATCTGTATCTGTATCTGTAAACATTTATGGACCGGACTTTCGATAAAATACAGCTCTCAGAGAATACTGCACCTGCTCTGCTTTCCATTCTTCTTTTTCTTGTCCTTCTCACTGCCTTTAGTTGTCATGTCTACATCTTTCTCTTTAGCATTTCCCTTCTTCTCTTTATTCTGATCCTCTTTCTCCTGTCTCGATGCAGCTCTTCCTCCTTTCCTCCTTTTAGCCCGATCTTCTTCGCTCTCCTCATCACTCTCCTCATTTGCAGCTTTCCTCCTGGAAGCTTTGGCTCCTTTGTGTCTCACACTTTGTTTGTCTTCCTTATCATCTTGGTCACTGTCCTGGGCCTTGGTCCTCTTCCTTCGTCCCCTTTTCCTCGGTGCCTCATCTTGATCCTCTTCATCATCCTCATCATCACTGACCTGTTTGATTTTATGCTGTGCTTTGGCTCTTCTATTTTTGCTTCTCCTTCTGGCCTCATCTGAGACACACACACACACACAAGTATGTGTTTTTACAAAAGGTTTGATATTGAAAAAGCAAAACAAATACAACCATCAACAATAAGAAATGACAAAAATGGCAGAAAATGACTTAAAAGCTATAAACATTAAAAAAAAAAAATTAACTAAAGACATGGATGACTGATGGACCATCTGTAATTTATATCATTTGTCCATCGCGTAATCATTTTGTTACAAGTATAAACATACTCACTATGACTTACCTTCACTCTCACTGTCGAACACAGCATCCACCTCCATCCCAACTGAACAGATGCATGAATACAACCATTTAGATTCAAATGTTTAAATAAATATAACAATGAATGAATGACTCGGTTTTCCCTATAATTGTGTTAAAAAATGTCTTCTCACCATCTTCAGCCTTAAGTATAGCATCGTTTTTCCTTTTTGGAGGCATCCTTCTGAGCTTTTAGTTATTTATATATTCTTTTTCTCCCCTACTCACTTCCGAGTCAGCCTCTTCTTCATCCATGAGTCACTCAGTTCACTGACACAGTACACTGTGAAGGTACAGAAAGAAAGTCAGTATACATAACCACATAAGCACAGGCACACACCACACACACACATACACACCTCTGTTTGTGATGCTCAAAGGCTGTGCTCCATAACAACAGCCAAAGAAACCCAGCCCTTAGATGATAATCAGGAGCCAGATAGAATCTGAAAAACAATGGACTTGTCTATCAAAATGTTAACTGATATTATACAGGGGAGACATATAAGAAAATATACATCAAAGTGCTTTTAGATTCAAGTTTATTTGAGTTGGATAATGACCAGTATCTTGTGTCACTGTCATATACAACACCAGCAATACAACAAAGCTGTTCTGAAAAGGAAAACTGATGGTCGCCTTCACTTACCACCCCGTAAGAAGACACCCGAGTATATGCAGAAATAAAGGTCGGACCGCATTAAAGTTGGATGAAAGCTTAAGTAATCCTGAGTGAAACAAGTCGTTGTATTTAAATACTATACACAACATCCTCTAGGGTGTAGAATGAGCAAACTAGTGGTGTAAAACTAAATTAGTTACTTTAAACGCAAGACAATTAATTTTGCAAGATGCTGATTCAATTAATTTTTAAGTTAAAGTAGAATAATAAGAGAAGGTGATAGCTGCTGTCATTCCTTCTGTTAAAGTGAAACAAAACTTTCTTTCAGTTTAAATTAACAGGAAGTAGCAATTTCTGATTTTTGAACACTGTTGATTGCTGCTAATCACTAGAAAAGTTTGTCCACTGAATGGATGGGAAGACAGACGGATATCAGTTCATTCAAAATAGTGAACTTCCTGTTGGACTTGGGAAATGAATTTTGTTAGCCTAGATTTCATACATGTGGCTCAAACTTAAACTTAGATATTTTTCACCCCTTTGCAAAGGTCTCTGTAAAGCATGAGCAGGTATTTCTCAGCAATTATATGTAACCAGGTTCAGTTTCTGTGGCAGCATCTTCTGGTAAAGAACTGCCTAAGCACTTATACCAAAAACACAGTCAGCAGGTCCATTTAGTAAAGCTGAAGTACAGTGAAAATACATGGTGGAGATAACCTTGATTAGTAATTTAATTGTTTTTCAAAATTCTATTAAGTCTAAATGAGATTAGCAAATATTTTTCCTTCAGCTTCTTAGGCTGTGCACAGTTAGCCTCAGACCTGTGACTGGGCCAAAGTATTAAACAATTCATTAGACATGGAGACCATTTAACCTAGCTACCGAGGTTTAAATGAATCATTCACCTCTTGCTGGACCTACATGCTCAGCTTGACTCAAATTTTTTTTATCTACATGTGGTTAATATGATACAAGAGTGAGTTTCAGTAGCCGCACATCATAAGCCAGGTTATTAATTTTGCCAAAGCCAAAGCCAAAAAAAAAAAATCAAAACTGTGCCAAAAATTCAGATTTGACCCTCGTCATGTAGCAGAGATATCTGACTCGTATCATCTGATAAATGAGCGGCCTTATCAAGTGTCCCGACAGCTAATTGCACTCTGCACTTGCTGGACACTGAACAGTCCTGTCAGTCAACCTGACATTTAAATCAATGATGTAACGCTGTTAGCCAAAACTAACAGTGATGCGTCATTTATTGAACTTTAGCAACACGACAGTCTAAATGTATACTGATTCATCTCAGTTTTGTGCAAATTTGATTAAAGTTTAAGATGTGTACAATTTAAAGGTGGCTGCTGAGGAATAACTGTTGTTTCTACATTATTTATGCGAATATGCTAACAAGCTCATAATGCAACAGACTTTCAGTGTCAGTCAAATCCACTTCTACCGATGCTCATGATCAATTCATGGCGGGTAAGCATTAAGTATTAATTCTGAGGTTATTTGAGATACTGAGAATTGAGTAAGTCCCTATGCTTTGTTCTTTCACCAGCAGCCAAGTGCTGTCAATCACAATATTTAGTGAAAGCTGAAGCATCTTTGATAAGCAATAAAGAATCTCCATCCACTCTGTACACTGAGACTCAGTCATAATCTGCCCCGCACTCTATTAATCCAGGTAATTCCAGTCCCCTTTCACCCTCCTTCTGGAGTTGTGTTTTGGCTCTGTCCCCATCTCCCTCTCTTCTGGTGTCCCTCTCTTCAATGTGGCAGAAAACTGATCCATGACGGGTTGCACATTACCGGATATCTCAACGTCAGGTGATTGCTATGTGCATCTTTTATTCACTAATGACTGAGAAGGAAGAAGTGAGGCATTGTGGTAGTATAAGCACTGATTTGATTCCTTGAATGGTGTCTAGTATTGGTTTTGAGAGCAAAGGTTAGTACAGTTGTCTCCCTAGCAATACCTGAGTTTTCACAGAAGATTCAACATGCTTCAGAGAAACATTTGAAATAGTGAGACCAAGCATCAACATCCCAGGCTGAAAATGAAGTCCTAAAAACTGCACTTCCTAAAGGGGCCACTTGAGACCAGCTCCCTAAACAAATCAGGCCCTAATAATGAGCAGTGTTTCACAGAAATAACCATGTGCATGTACACTGTCCATACGCAGGATTTTATAGAAACTACCAGTCTGGTTACTTTGAAGGTTGGCGAACGAGTGAAGAACGGGTGAAGGAAGACCCCATTATATTTTGGTTTTGTAGCACCAGTAAAATAAATGGTTGAGTTTTATTCATATCATATATCATTCCAAAGCAAGACATCTGAAATTTTATTTGTTTATTTATTTCAAAAAAGCTTTTTTTCACATTCAATAAATTAAGTCCAGATGAATACAGTCCAATTTGGCTTAAGCTGCAACACAGAAAGTATGGTTTTATCTTGATCTACCAAAACAAAACTAGGTTACTGGACTTTGGAGCCATTCCCAGGAAATACAGATGATTTTTGAAGCATTTGAAATTTCCAAGCTAAAAACATGGTTTTGCAAATCATAGAGAAGTGGACTGCTGACCTTGATGGAAGTTTGCAGATCCAGAGTGTGCTTTTAGTTGGTTAATAGCTTTAAGACACGGACTGCATGAAAACTGTAATGCAGCCATAAAGGAAAACAAAGCACTGCTCTTGTTAACATGTATTTAGTAAACAAAGCTGTGACAAATCTGATAATGCTATGTTCCACTATATACACAGACTGTAAAGGAAAAAAAAAACATAATTATGAGAAGCAATTAATGTGCTCTAACTACGATCATTCAAGCATATTTATTACTCTCAATTAATAAATTTCTCTGTAAAGTGCTTGATTTTCCCATATTCATTTTGTGTTGATGTGTCAGTGTCTCTGCTGGCTCGGCACCCTGGACATCCTGGGCTCACTTTGCCGTGCAAAACCAGGCAAGTATCCAGAAGGCCCGTGGTTGCCATGGTTGTAGGTCCTTGAGCCAGAGTCTCTGTTGGATGGCATCTGGCGTGCTCGGCCTCCAATAGGAGGTGGATCGTGTCCATACTTTTCTTGATATGGTCTCTGACGGCTGCTGTGGATTTCTGCATCATCTGCAATGAAAATAAGAGGAATCTATGATTTCAGATGTGGGGACAAAAAATAACACTTCTAACCGCCATCAACATAGAGTATAACTCAGTGGGAAAAATAACATTTGACGGTTCACACTGCAAACATTTACTGCTAATACGCTACTTGAATCCAGATTACCTCTATTCTTGAAAAAATGTCTCATTAGCTAATTCAGAAAAAGTTGTCATGCTGTGTAAAATCTAAATAAAAACAAAGTACAATGATTTGCATACTCACTTAACTTTGCAACTCATATTTTATAGACAATAGAAGAAAGAAAATATATGTTTAAATGTAAGATTTTGTACATTTTGAATTTATGACAGGAAGATATCTCAGAGGGTTAACTTGCAGCAGGTCAGTAACATTGATTGGGTTATTTCTAAGAGTGTCTTGGAGAGGTAGAGTTTCTCAACAGTACAGGACAGAATAAACAGGTTTAATGTCCAGTGTTATTGATGTCAAGATGTTACAGCAGGCTCACACAGAGGAATGTCATTAGTAGCCTAAATCAGACTTTTGTTGCTGTGGCAGAAAGAAGATCAAGAGGCAATTTCATGATACAAATCCAGCCTCCTGTATTTAGTCTGAATATTGCTATGAACTGACAAAAACCTTGCACATTTCAGCATGACAATGATAAACTGCATACTGTATCTATCACAAAATGATGGTTTCATAGTAGAAGAGTTTGGTGCCAAACTGCTCTGTTTGCAGTCCAGAACTCTGACCACTAAAGGCATTTGAGGACCTAGGATTGTTGAGCAGCTAGCATCCATTCCTCTCTCAAAAGCCTAGCAGCTTCTCTCTTCAGTTCTCTGAAGAAGTGAACATGGCCCTCCCCTAAAGTTTTTGAGACATGTTGCTGCCAACAAATTCAAAATGAGCTGATAGTTTTCTCAAATGGTAATTGATAAATTATAAATTATCAATAAAATTGATAATAATATAGCACTGATGGTGCTATTAAATCTGTTTTTAATTTCCATTTTACAGCATCCCAACTTTTATATTTGTTAATTTCAGAATAAAGTCAAATTTTCTAAAACAGTAAGACAAATCTTGAAGCTGGGAGTTATCTTAAATCTTCAGGTTAACCTTCTTTAATAATATTTATTAATATTCTTTATTAATATTTGAATCCAAAAGACTCACCATCTTGATCCTGCACTGAAGCATTGTTGTTCCTTTGTTGCTCTTGTCCAATCTTTCTGGCCTCCTCCAAATCCATTTGAGCTTTAAGTGCTGCTCGTTTGTTCTTCCTCTTGTTCTCCTCATTTTGCTTTAAAAAAAAATTCCCCCAAAAAACAAGAACAACAACAAAAAAAAAAAAAAGTCTTTTTTTTTCAGATCGCTCAGAGCAAAAACATACTTTTTGCCAGCATCTCATCTGCACATCTTTTATTGGTGGGACCTGTAGTGGGTTTTTGGACAGATCTGAGCTGCCAGGCTTTGCTGCTCTCTGCTGGAGAGATAATACTAATACAACTGTGTGACAGCAGTCATGCACCACAGTGGCCTCAGGCGGTCTGTTTGTGAAGTGCTGTTTGAAAGCATACCAAATGCTAAAATGAACTATGAAAGCAAACGTAGAGACCATCAAATTTCTTGGGATATTTTCTACTCAGGTACAATTTCTGGTCAGAGAAACCACAAAACAGCTACGACAGCTACAGATAAGTGCCACATTTGAGGAAAAACAAAAACTACAAATTACCATTTGTAGTTTTTTCTTCAGCTCCACATTTGCTTCTCTGTAGCTTTTCGATGTAGATTGCAAGTAATAAATGGCAAGTCTGAAAGATAAAATAACGCATGATTACCACCAAAGTTCTTACCACTTTACCACTGAAAGAAAATGAAGAAAGCATCTGTGAAATATATTTACGTAACCATTCACATAGTCTGCTGTTAACTCACACCATAAGAAGTATGAATGGTAGCACCAACCCAGGGTTAGAGGCATAGCTGAAAACTTTACTAAACCACGGAGGAAAGTCAGACTCCAGAGTCTCTTGGATCACATCAAACATGCGGTTTTTGCCACTATGAGAAAGAGGGTAGTGTTTATAAAACCCAAGTCTTTTATATTTAAAAGCCAGATACATAGAACTGGTGTCATTACCTGAAGGGTCCACAGTCAAATGAAGGGGGGATAGAGACAATGGTGTAGATGGCAGGCAGTGTGGACAGAAAGAGAATGACCAGCAACATGGCCATATAGAAGTTGTTGGAGCCAGAGGCTTTGAAGACCCTTTCTTGTGGCACATTACAACACATAACAGCCCAGCACTGCAGGTACATGGAGATGTGGAGCCGGATGACATTTAAGGCAGGAAGACAGGGTGCATAGAAGGAACCCATCCTGAAAGCAAAGATTTAAAAAGCAGGACAGATGCTGAGCTGCTAAGAGGCTTTTAGGCTTCTTTAGGCTTTTAGGGAAACCGTGTTGAACATAGTTGAAAGTAAAGCACCATCTTAAAATAAGAACCTTCTGAGGGAAACAATTGCTGCTTTCCTACCATATCATTCCTTGATTGAAGATCAGGCCCAAAACATTCCCACTGACGTCAAATTCAGAGTAAGAAGGCTTTTACAAATGAAAAATTAAAGACAACAAATATTTTTGCTATGCTTTTTTTTCTCCCGAGTGACATTTTAAAATTGAAGTAACAAGTAAGTGATAGAAAGATGACTCACAAACCCAGCCTCTAGGTCCCAACACCAGCAGTAGTTGAGAAAACGAACAAGAACCGCTCTCAGGAAATCACCAATCAGCAGTGTGATGTAGGTTGTCATTGTGTCAGATATGATCAGGCGAACAAACTCCTACAAATCAAGAAGAAATCATATAGCATCAATGTCCCGTGTTTAATGTAGGGTTTTAAAATATAAAATCAACATCAACACCCACTCTGAAAACAGCAGTTTCATTTTAGCCTAAAAGCACCTGAACATTTGTAATGTTTATTGATTTCAACAATGAGATCAGCGTATGTTTCCTTTGTTAATCCAACAGAAATCTTTCATTAATACAAAGTTAATTATGGTACAAAGCCAAACACACTGCCTCCACAGTGTTTGCTTTGATTTTCAACTGAAGCATTGTTATAACGTGTCACGGCGGGGTGCACCGGTGAGTTTGTTAGAGCAGGACCCGAGAGCAGACACAGGCGAGGAGATGTGACGTTACTTTAACAAAAAAAGTAAGCCTTTATTATGGCTGATAAACAAGGAACATAAATCAAAGAGAAAAACAAACTGGACTGTAAAACTATGAACCAACTAAGACACTATGATTTCTATGACAACTATGACGAGGGGAAGATACACAGACGACGCGACACCAAACACAGGAAGACTGAGGACTTAAATACACACATAAGGTGATACATGACACATGAGGACACAGCTGAATAGAATTAAACATAATGACACAGGGGAGAGTAAAACTAACCACATGAACAAAGACCCTTTTTAAAATAAAACAGGAAACATGAAGACTTAGACAGATGATTAATAATTACTAACCCAAACCTCCACTAAATCCTAAATAAGAATAACACACAAACCTATAACCAAACTAACATGAAAAATTAAAAAATTACAAACTTAAACTCAAAATGCTGGGTCAGAGACCCAGCCTGTGACATAGGGGGAAATAATTATTTGAATTTATAGGCTTGTTCATTTCCAAAGAAATGGACAGTGTCTAATTTTATGTTAGTTTTATTTTAACGGAGAGAGACATAATATCTTAAAATGTATTAATTTATTTGCATGTCATTGATTGAAATAAGGCTTTAATCTCCAAGCATGGCTTAATACTTGATAGAAAAACCCTGGCACATGGCCTCGTCCAATGGCCCCTCATTGCAGTTCAAATGTCCTGTATCCTTAGCAGAAAACCAGCTCCAAAGCATAATCCTTCCACCTCCATGCTTGACTGTGAGGATGGTGATCTTTGGATCATAATCATCTCTCACAGCGGGTTGAGTTTGTGCCGGAGACTTTGATTTTATTTTCCTCTGACCACAGCACTTCCTCCCAAGCCTTCTCTGAGTCATTAGGAAGTTCACTGGCAAAGTTCAAACACACCTGTACATGTGCCTACTAGAACATGGGCACCTTGCAGGTGTTGCAAGGTTCCAGTCCATTACTGCGTAGTGTGATCCCAATGGCGTTCTTCGTGACTGTGGCCCCTACTGCCCCTAGATATTTCTCACTACCTTTCTCATGATCACTCTTATCCCATCAGGCAAGATCTTGCATGAAGCTCCAGACAGAAGGATGGTCATTTTATATTTCCTCTATTTCCTAATAATCACCCAAACAGTTGTCACCTTCTCACCAACCTTCTGATGCTCTTGTAGTCTATTAGAGCCTTGTGCAGGTCTACAGTGACGTTCTTAAGCAGCGCTGTGGTCATGCTCATGGTGGTGGAGAGATTAGAATGGAAGAAGCTGATTGTGTGGACAGGTGTGCTTCATACATAGAACGAGATGAGATCAGGAGTGTCTGTAATAGATTGATGGATTTATTGTAATCAGTGTATGACATGGCCACACCACCCAGTCTGTGGGAGCCAGAATTCTGATTGGCTTTTAAGGGATCAAACACTTATTTCACTCAATGACATGCAAATAAATGTATAACTCTTATGTGATGTGGTTTGGAGTGGGTTTTTTTTTTTTGTCTCTCTCCAATATAATGATGCTACCATAAAGAGATAGAAACTCATCATTTTTTTGGAAATAAGCAAATTCAGTAGGTGGTCAGATAATTATTTTACCCACTATATTCAAGTGATTGTTTCATGATGTAATTTTTTTTTTATCCTTTTTTATTTATTGGCATCCACAACTTAATGCCATAACAACAATTATATCACTTAGTTACATAATAGTACAGACACACACATGCACACTGACCTGGCCTACCATTGTCTCCCAGCAGGGCCCTCTGGGCACATCAGCAGGGTGGATCGTGACGGGTGGAGCAGTGCTGTTTTCTGAAATGGTGCCATTGTAAAGACTGGCCTCCCACATGGTTATATTAAACTGCACTATCTGTTCCTCTTTCCTCTGAGACAGACACACTTCAGATTAATCATCCTGTAAAATTACAATCTCATAAATCGATACACAATGACTTCTCACTTTAAGGTTGATCTCATCCATGAGTGCAATAATGAAGGTGTAAAGATTTCCCAAGAAGAGGGCAAAGATGCGACCGAGCTGCCACTGCAGGGCAACCCTCGGGTGATAGTTTTCCAGGGTGCTGATTACATCAAACAGCATCGGACAGAACATCCCCAGTAATGACATGACCATGTTCACCTGAGAAATACATCAGAAAACTAATGTAATTACTTTAAGGACAACTTGGGAGTGAAAACTAAGTACACCCCATGAGTAGGTAGCTTATAATACCACCCTCCTCAGCAATACCTTGAAGTAATCCTTCTCTGAATGACTTAATGAACTTTGACTTTGCAATACCTTGTGGGTTTTTTTTCTTTTTCAGCCATTCTGTTCTAGATTTGCTGCTGTTCTTGAGATTATTGCTCTGTTATATGATCCAATATGGTCTGGTCTGGTGGATGTGAAATAACCCCAAATCATCAGCTGTCCACCACTGTGCTTAATAGTTGGTATGAGGTGTTTGTGCTGATATTCTGTGTTTGGTTTTTAACAAACATTATTAGGTCTTTTTCTCATTGGACTGTCATTAACTTTGAAATTTAACAAAACCTCTCCTTTTTTGGAGGTGCTTACATCTGATGATGTTCAAATATTCAGGTCCATTTGATCAGCAGTACATGGCTGCTGCTCACCCTTGGTAAGTACACACTTACTTTTCTTATGGAAATTGCAACTTATGAGCGAAGGTTCTTGTATTGTATAATCTTCTGCAATACAAAAACTTCACTTTTGCTTTTTCCTGCTAAGTTAAACATTATTTAACAATACTTTTAGTGTGTTTAAGCTGAGAAATAAATGTAACTGCCATGGTCTCGCACTGTTTGGTTTTGTTTTGGTGCTCTAACGCTCTTTGGATCTAGGTGAGGTTGCTCAGGTATGGATCTGGCGCAGGGTAGAACTCATTTGCTGCTTATCCGCTTTATCATCAGCCAATATTTAAGGAATGGCTCCAACATACAGTCAGATTGTCTGCCTCTCCTGACAGCTAATGAGGCTTCTTTCTTCTTCTGTAAACTCTAAACTCCTTTATTTCGATTCTTTCCAGTGTTTGCCAAGTGGTCAAAGAGCAGTTCACTTCTCACATGTACCTGTCACAGCCAAACTGGTCCATTCCTCCAGAAATACTCACCGCACTCTCACCTGCTCTCACCTTGTGCAAAGAATCTTATCTAGACTCACCCACCATGCTCCTCTCCCAGTGACCTAATCACTTTCCCTGTTAAACTGTAAAACTCCCTTCACTGGCTTCGGATGTACTTTTTATTATTATTATTATTATTATTATTATTATTATTAAATATTACATCTCATTAATTCTCCCTCTCTCTTTCTCTTACGTCTACCTCATTCCTTTCCCACCACGTGTGATATTCCAGTCCATCTAAGGCAAATTTCTGAGAACGACGCACAACAAAGTAGATGAGGTATCCACTTCCTGCTAAGCAGCACATGACCAGGAAGTTGGCCAGCACACGCAAGAATCGAGTCAAATGGATGTTGTCATCCTTGTGGCTCTCTTGCTCCTCTAAGATTGCCTCCTATAATGGTAGAAGAAGTGGCATTGTGTAATGTAATCTACTGTATCATACCTGACTTGCATTAATCAGCATACTGTAAAGCAGATAGTGAGCTGCACTAACCTTGAAGCTGGTGGTGATGGAAGCAAATTTATTGTCTGCTGTTTCAGCATTTCCTATCAGGTAGTCCCAGCTGGTGAACATTTTCCAGCTGAAATTGAAGCTGTTATCATCGCCGACCCCTGATTCATTTGCATTACGAGCCATCCTTTAATTTAGAAGTGAGTACATGATTCACTAAAACACTGTGGATAGAAGAGATTTGTCATTTGTATTTAGGTATAGCAAACATACGTTCTGATGACCACCATGTAGCTATAGGCCACTGTACCCACACCAACCAGGAAGTAAGACAGAGGCATACGAAACTTGAGCCAGCCAACTGTACGTTGGTTGTTGTAGTAGCCATAGAAGAGGACTGAGTACTGTGCGTAACCCTGTGGATACAATACTTTATTTGGGGTGACTATTTCAGACTATTTCTACATCAGAAGTGTTAGAAATTGCCAATAAAGACAAATAAAATATTAGCCACTGACCCCAAAGTCCCAAAGAACAGCAAAGTTCATCGCACTGGCCTCCTCAGCTCTGGGGACAGTCTTCCTTGGCATGCTCCCATAAGGTCGCCCCATTAATGCCTGTTAGCAAAATGTATGAAGAAGGACTACATTGTTTTTGGGAAAAATACAAATACAAATAAAAGACAAATTTCAGGTGCTGTGCATGAAAAAAAGACAGCATACCTCCGGTACCATAACCAGACCAAAGGTCAGACCAAACAAGATCATGTTGATGCCATACATCCACCTCAGAAAGATAAAATATGAGGCAACCGAGGAGCCAAAATGACCTGCAGAACAGAGTACAACATAACATATAAACAAATGCATATGTGCAACCGCTATAAAACCACAATGCAAGCTATCCTGCTTCTCACAGAAAAGATAAAGCCTTGGAAATTATAAATAATATCTGAGACTATTGAGAAGACCTATATTAAAACAAATAAAAGCACACCTACTTTCAATCTCCTTTATTTTCATCTCCCATGGGATGCATGCAGTTTTGAAGTTTTCAAAGTCCCGTTGGAATTTCATCCATTTCTAATGACGTGAAGGATTTTTTTTAATGAGTCGTGCAGTTGTTTATATTATTTAATGATTATATAAAGACATAAAAGTAAGTCCTCGCCTTGGTCATCAGGACTTTGTATGCATAGAGCTTTCTGCCTTTCCCTTTTCCCAAGGCACCTTCATATTTTTCCACAAACTCCTGAGACTCCCTATAATAAAAAAGGAAATGTTAGAGTCCAAAATACTTCTGTCATTTTGAATTACAGCAGAACAAATCAGAATGATTTGTCTGTATGAAGTACCTTAATGTGACAAGTTTCTTTTTCATTGGCCAGGGTTTTCCCCTTAGACTTTGGATCAGTTTCTTCCTTTCATCCACTGCCTCCTTCAGTTTCTCCAGCTCCTCCGGGGACAGACACTCCGGCCTCAACACATCCGTGTCATTGTCCTCTTCGTCATCACTGCCCTCTTCACTTGTCTCTGGTTCTGAACTGAAACATTGAGTAATATTGTGTTTAATGTCTTTTAGGGTGCTTTTTTGTCAAAATGACCAAGTTTTCAATAGATAAGGTGAAATTGTAAGATGATACTCTACCTTGTTTCAGCCTTCTTGTGCTTTTTTTTTTTCATCTCCCGGGGGTTTTCCTTTACCAGCTGTTTACCTCCATCTTCTTTCTTCTCTTCCTTTTTGGTGCTTCCATGTTTCTTTTTTCCCCTATTAACATTTTCTTCAACTTCTTGCACTTCCTCCTTCTCCATTCTGCGTGTTTTTTCATTTCTGATATCCTTTCTTACTTTTGCTGCCTTGCCACCTGTCATTGGAGCTTCTTCCTCTTCGTTGTTCTCGCTTCTGCTTGTTTCTTGTTTACTCTTAGCTCTTTTTCGCTTGCTTCTTTCTCTTTTCACAGATAAGGCCTGTAAATCCTCTTCCCCTTCTCCCGCCCTTGTTCCTCCTTTTCTTCTCTCTTCTCTTCTTCTCCTCTTCTTTTTCTGTCTGTCACCATCCCTTCTTTTTGTTCTGTGTGTTTTATTCTCATGTTCCTCTTGCAAGAACAAATCTGCATCTTGTTCACCTGCATTTGACATTTAAACATTATTTTTTATTAACCTCTTACTATTTTACTCACATAACATTGAGCTGTCAGTACTGTTGCTCACAGAAAGTTATCCTTTGATACTGATTCGTGCTAAATTAAATAGTTTCCTTTTCTCTCTAATAATATCACATGTTTTAAGGCATGATAGTACAGTGATGACTGGAGAAAAACAATGATTTTCAAAGTGCGTTTGTGGCAACAGCCTTTGTAGCATCTATGTGAAGAAACAAAATACATGTATGGAAATTATATGTTGCCAAAAGTTTCAACATAAATAAAGTCCAATAAGGTTTATTATTATTTTTACTAATTTCACTTAAATAAGGTAATATTTATCTCACCATTGTAAGAGTAGGGCCTTTTGGGCATTCATCTAACTGTGCATAAGTACACTTACCTACAAAGTCCAGTCCAGTGTCAACAATGGGAGAGAGATATTTTGTCAATGAAAATTAATTAAAAAATGTATTGCACCTTGTTATTTTTTATCTTAGCCAAGATTATTGTATATGCCTCATAATCAGTTTTTTTGCTTCACGTTTAAATTCAATAATCTGTCGTATCCTGTCTTTTCAAAATTATATTCTCACAGGGACTAAACTTTGTTTTATTCATCAAGTAAGTTTAGATATGACCACACTAAGTAGATGAGAGTTCAACCCATTGGAACCCATTATGCCTTTACAATCCTTATTACATCGAGGCTCCCCTTTATGTGTTAGGAGACCTGGGTCGTCGACCCAGAGTTTAGAGTTTTCTTTATTGTTGAGCTTTGAGTTTGCCATTATTTATTGTTTCTAGTCTTTTGGTTTCTTTGTCAGAGATGTGCCTTCTGTTTTCTGTGTGTGTTCTTTAGTTGTACTGTCTCCCCTGTCTGCTGTATCCATTTGTTAAGTCCGCGTCTCTGTTTTGTTTCCTGTTTTATTTTGAAGGCCCATGTCTTATGTTAATGTGTCTGGTTTTGCTTCCTTTGTCTCGTTTAGCCCTGATTTGTCCCAGCCGTGTTTCCCTCCTGTTACCTGTTACCTGTGTATTTAAGCCTTGTGTTTCTCTGTGTCAGTGTCGTGGTCTACCTGCACTTATGCTGTGTGTTCTGTCTGTTAGCATCAGTTTATTTTGTATTCTGAAGTTGGGTAAATTTGAGTTAAGCATTAAAGCTGTGCCTTTTGACTTTACGTTTTGTCTCTGGAGTCTGCATTTTGGGTCCTCCGTTTTCACGACTCCTGCCTGCACACAGCCTTCACTTGACAGAAAGAAAACTCAAAACTCTGGGTCATCGACCCAGAGTTTTGAGTTACCAGAGTCCCTCCTTAATACAGTCAATGGCCACTTCATTAGTTACACTTTTTCAACTGTCCTTTAAAATCAATATTTAATCAGCGAATTATGTGGCAGCAACTCAATGCATTTAGACACATAGACGTGGTCAAGACGACCTGAAGTTCAAACTAAGCATCAAAATGGAGAAGAAAGCTGCTTTAAGCTATTTTGAATGTGTCGTCGTCTGTAGTGCCAGATGGTCTCACTGTTTCAGATATGCTTTAGTGTTTACAGAGAATCATTTGAAAATGAACAGTGAGCAGCAGTTCTCTGGGTTAAAAACGCCTTGTTGTCTGAGGTGAAGGGAGAATGGCCAGTCTGCTTAAATGTAATAGGAAGGCAACAGTGACTCATTGCACTCATTACAGCCCAGATATACAAAAGAGCATAGCTGAATACACAACACATCCATCAAAACTTGAAGCAAATGGGCTACATCCAAAGAAGACTACACCCGATACCACACCAGTAAACTAAGAACAGCAAACTGAAGCTACAATTCACACAACCTCACCAAAACCAAAAAACAAGCAAAACAATAGGAGATTGGGAAATTATTGCCTGATCTAATGCATCTTGATTTCTGCAGTGACGTTCGGATGGTAGAGTACTCATCTTCTGACGGCTGCTTCCAGTAGGATAAGATGCCATGATGTGCTGAAAGCAAGACTGGTATGCTTCCTGCTGTTTCACAGGCTAACCAGATGTTGTTTTAAGAGCTTTTTTAGGGTTGAAGCTAAATGAGTAGTATTTTTTTTTCTCTTTTTGAATATTAAATCCTATGATATAAAACATTTGTAACACTATCATTCTGTTTTTCATGCAGCTTTACATTTGTTATTTTAAAGATAAATATATCTGCCTTCTCTGCAACATAACTAAACCCTCCATCCTCTGATAACCTCTTTATAACCGCTTTATAAATCCGGCCCTTTTGTTTTTTTTACATCTCCAATACCACAGTGAAACCTTTCACTGGTGGAGCTTAACCTACCTCATTGTGCACCTAGAACTATTGTGCACTAAAGGGGGATAAAGAGGAAAACAAAGAGGACCACTGACAGACTGAACAGATATTTATGTAGTCGGCCTTTTGATGTGTGTCCTTAGTGTAACCGGAGTGGCCAGCACATGGGTCATTATGGCTGGGTGCAGCAGAAGGGCACAAAAGAGGCAAACAATGGCTTAATGAAGGGAGACGGGATGACTAAGCCCACAAGGATGGGGGGAGACAGCCAAGGGCAAGAGGCCAGCTCCCAAATATGCAGTAGAGTGAACAGGAGGCAAGAACTGGGTGATTAAACATCTTTGTGCTGGGCAATAGCCGGCATTTTAATGATTTTAGTAATTAGAGGCAAACATCAAGTAACTGTACTTTATCTTACTGAACATAAGCCTCAATAAATTGTGTGTTGTCTGAAAAAAAATGCTCAAATCAGTTATTACAGCACTACTACAGAGACCAAAAGCTCTTCCTCTATTTAACTAATGAGTATTTACAACTATCAGCATTTTTCCCTAATAAACATGTTGATATTTGTGTAGAAATTTGATTGTTTTTTTCAGGAAATTAAGTAAATATATTAGACATGTATTATCCCAGCCACAAAAATGAATGTACTGCTGTCATAAAAAGTTTAAAAAAAATTTTTTTAAAAATGTAAAAGCATGGTCATGGTCTTACTGTCATTCTCAGAGGTGATCAGACTGTCCCGAGGCATCTTCCTCTCATGGTCCTGGAAGAATCTTTCCACCATACAGAGGTCATGTAAGCTAGAAAAAGAGTAAAGCTACAGTGTTTCAGTGGTCTTACACTGGTCTCTCTCCTTTTACATCTTCTCGGGTGAGGATGCAACTTATGCAAATGCGTGTGCGTGTGCGTGTGTGTGTGTGTGGGGGGGGGGGGGGGCAGGGCAGGGGGGGGGGGGGGGGGGAATGTTGC